>ONZH01001004.1:0-19511 GCA_900303285.1 Rhinella marina
ATTTATGTAGAACTTGGTTCTGGTGCTGTATTTTGTTAGAGAACTTGGTTCTGGTGCGTATTTATGTAGAGAAACTTGGTTCTGGTGATGTATTTATGTAGAGGACTTGGTTCTGGTGATGTATTTATGTAGAGGACTTGGTTCTGGTGATGTATTTATGTAGAGAGAACTTGTTCTGGTGCTGTATTTATGTAGAGGACTTGGTTCTGGTGATGTATTTATGTAGAGAACTTGGTCTGGTGCTATGTATTTATGTAGAGAACTTGGTTCTGGTGCTGTATTTATGTAGGAGACTTGGTTCTGGTGATGTATTTTTATGTAGGAACTTGGTTCTGGTGATGTATTAGTATTGAACTAGTTCTGGTGCAGTATTTATATAGAGAACTTGGTTCTGGTGCTGTATTTGTGAGAGGACTTGGTTCTGTGCTGTATTTATGTAGAAAACGTGGTTCTGGTGATGTATTTATTAGAGAACTTGGTTCTGGTGCTGTGTTTATGTAGAGAACTTGGTTCTGGTGCTGTATTTATGTAGAGAACTTGGTTCTGGTGCTGTGTTTATGTAGAGAACTTGGTTCTGGTGATGTATTTATGTAGAGAACTTGGTTCTGGTGCTGTATTTATGTAGAGAACTTGGTTCTGGTGATGTATTTATGTAGAGAACTTGGTTCTGGTGATGTATTTATGTAGAGAACTTGGTTCTGGTGCTGTATTTATGTAGAGGACTTGGTTCTGGTGATGTATTTATGTAGAGGATTTGGTTTCTGGTGATGTATTTATGTAGAGAACTTGGTTCTGGTGATGTATTTATGTAGAAGAACTTGGTTCTGGTGCTGTTATTTATGTAGAGAACTTGGTTCTGGTGCTGTATTTATGTAGAGGACTTGGTTCTGGTGATGTATTTATGTAGAGAACTTGGTTCTGGTGATGTATTTATGTATTGAACTAGGTTCTGGTGCAGTATTTACACTCACCGGCCACTTTATTAGGTACACCTGTCCAACTGCTCGTTAACACTTAATTTCTAATCAGCCAATCACATGGCGGCAACTCAGTGCATTTAGGCATGTAGACATGGTCAAGACAATCTCCTGCAGTTCAAACGAGCATCAGTATGGGGAAGAAAGGTGATTTGAGTGCCTTTGAACGTGCATGGTTGTTGGTGCCAGAAGGGCTGGTCTGAGTATTTCAGAAACTGCTGATCTACTGGGATTTTCACGCACAACCATCTCTAGGGTTTACAGAGAATGGTCCGAAAAAGAAAAAACATCCAGTGAGCAGCAGTTCTGTGGCGGAAATGCCTTGTTGATGCCAGAGGTCAGAGGGAGAATGGGCAGACTGGTTCGAGCTGATAGAAAGGCAACAGTGACTTCAAATTTGCCACCCGTTACAACCAAGGTAGGCAGAAGAGCATCTCTGAACGCACAGTACGTCGAACTTTGAGCAGATGAGCTACAGCAGCAGAAGACCACACCGGGTGCCACTCCTTTCAGCTAAGAACAGGAAACTGAGGCTACAATTTGCACAAGCTCATCAAAATTGGACAGTAGAAGATTGGAAAAACGTTGCCTGGTCTGATGAGTCTCGATTTCTGCTTGCGAACATTTCGGATGGTAGGGTCAGAATTTGGCGTCAACAACATGAAAGCATGGATCCATCCTGCCTTGTATCAACGGTTCAAGCTGGTGGTGGTGTGTCATGTGTGGGAATATTTTCTTGGCACTCTTTGGGCCCCTTGGTACCAATTGAGCATCGTTGCAACGCCACAGCCTACCTGAGTATTTGTTGCTGACCATGTCCATCCCTTTATGACCACAATGTACCCAACATCTGATGGCTACTTTCAGCAGGATAATGCGCCATGTCATAAAGCTGGAATCATCTCAGACTGGTTTCTTGAACATGACAATGAGTTCACTGTACTCAAATGGCCTCCACAGTCACCAGATCTCAATCCAATAGAGCATCTTTGGGATGTGGTGGAACGGGAGATTCGCATCATGGAGGTGCAGCCGACAAATCTGCGCAACTGTGTGATGCCATCATGTCAATATGGACCAAAATCTCTGAGGAATGCTTCCAGCACCTTGTTGAATCTATGCCACGAAGAATTGAGGCAGTTCTGAAGGCAAAAGGGGGTCCAACCCGTTACTAGCATGGTGTACCTAATAAAGTGGCCGGTGAGTGTATATAGAGAACTTGGTTCTGGTGCAGTATTTATTTAGAGGACTTGGTTCTGGTGCTGTATTTATGTAGAGAACGTGGTTCTGGTGATGTATTTATGTAGACAACTTGATTCTGGTGATGTATTTATGTAGAAAACTTGGTTCTGGTGCTGTATTTTATGTAGAGAACTTGGTTCTGGTGATGTATTTATGTAGAGAACTTGGTTCTGGTGCTGTATTTATGTAGAGAACTTGGTTCTGGTGCTGTATTTATGTAGGGAACTTGGTTCTGGTGATATATTTATGTAGAGAACTTGGTTCTGGTGATGTATTTATGTAGAGAACTTGGTTCTGGTGATGTATTTATGTAGAGGACTTGGTTCTGGTGCAGTATTTATGTAGAGGGACTTGGTTCTGGTGCTGTATTTATGTAGAGGACTTGGTTCTGGTGCTTTATTTATGTAGAGGACTTGGTTCTGGTGCTGTATTTATGTAGAGGACTTGGTTCTGGTGCAGTATTTATGTAGAGGACTTGGTTCTGGTGATGTATTTATGTAGAGAACTTGGTTCTGGTGATGTATTTATGTAGAGGACTTGGTTCTGGTGCTTTATTTATGTAGAGAACTTGGTTCTGGTGCTGTATTTATGTAGAGAACTTGGTTCTGGTGCTGTGTTTATGTAGAGAACTTGGTTCTGGTGCTGTATTTATGTAGAGAACTTGGTTCTGGTGCTGTATTTATGTAGAGAACTTGGTTCTGGTGCTGTATTTATGTAGAGAACTTGGTTCTGGTGCTGTATTTATGTAGAAAACTTGGTTCTGGTGCTGTATTTATGTAGGGAACTTGGTTCTGGTGATGTATTTATGTAGAGAACTTGCACCGTACAGTATAACATCTCCTTGTGGCTGCCTTCATACAGTATAACATCTCCTTGTGGCTGCCCCCATACAGAATAATGTCTCCTTGTGGCCCCCATACAGTATAACATCTCCTTGTGCTAAGGTTTGTGAGCAAAGGGAGATTTAAAAGGGAAATAAATATGGTGGTGGGTGGGGCTTTGGGTGGTGGGCGGGATTTTGGTCCCGAAACGTCTTGTCGCCCGGGGCCTCCACCAACCTTAATCCAGCCCTGGCTGCATGCCACTATTTCCGTACCGTACCCTTTCCACATCCACTCTGCACTGCTGCTGCTCCCAAAACAAGCCACTTTTTCTTCTGACAATCAGCACTTGTGCGTGTTGTATGGACAGGTATTCTGATCCCCATCAATATATCATTTTTGGACACTTGGTCCCTCCACAAGCCACTGTGTTTTTTTTTTTTTTATTTGTTCCCATAACACCGTGTGTGTTTAAACACCACCTGCCCCCAATAAGGGACAATTTTTGGAAACTTTGAAATAAGAAAAAGCAGGAGACTTGTGCCGGCAAACATGCTCTATGTTAATACTGTCAAACTTGCTTTTACCCATAGCGATGTATGTCAGTGTCACTCAGACATCATTTACTACTGCTGTCATTGCGTTTAAGAGCTTAGGGACAAAAAAAGCTAACAAAAAAAGATAACATTTTCCTAAAAATTCATAGTCCTAGGCGAATAGAGGGTGTTATCTACCAGTTCCTGGCAATTAAAGCCAATCTGGTTCAGCCGAAACCAAACTTGTTTTAAAATTCGGCAAACGGGTTTGCTCATCTCTAATGCTGTTATCAGATGAATCTCTTTTTGTCCAAGACAGACAAGCATAAAATGTCTTCTCCACCAAGGATGTAAAATGAGGACACCATTTGCAGTAAACTACTGACAACAGACTATGTTGACTCCAGTCAACTTTTTAAAAAACTGTGAAAACTTTCTACTCCCCCCCACCCATATCTCTTCCAGGTATTAAGATCTTACCTGAGGATGCAGCTCCCAGGTACAAGAGAACCAGACTCAACAGAAGCCTTATTGATTGTAGATGCTCCATGTCTTACTTCTTACATGGGAGGAAAGAAGAAACTAATGCAGAGCTATACCAGTATATAACCCCGCTTCCTGTCCAGCACAATTTCCGTCTTTATGGTTTTCTTATATGGTTTTATGATTAGAAACAAAAAATATCAGACATCCATCTAGCAGCTCTGAGTTTTAAAGCACCTTAACCCTTACTAACCACCGATACGGGTTTTTACGACGGTCACTAAGTTGCCTTAGGCTGGGCCATCGCTTTTTTATGGCGGTCCAGTCTAAGCGCTGCATGGGTTCCCCCTGCAGCGGGGAGCGCGGACCCAGCTCTCACCAGCAGAAGTGCCGATCCGGGTGTTTAACACTTTATATGCCGCGGGCCATGGAGCCTGCCGCATGTAAAGTGCTAAGAGAGGAAGCGGACTCCCTCTGTCTCCCATCAGCACCCTGCAAAAGCAATCGCGGGGTGGCGATGTGTGGGAAGGCTGATGTAGGCCCTAGACCAGCCTTGTTTAGCCTCTCTGGCGCAGCCTGCTGGTCAATGTCAGAATAGAATTGCCATTAAAATGCAATCCATTATAGGAATAATGTATTGCATTTTAAAAGCAATCAAAATGCTGTTTGTTATAATCCCCTTGTGGGACTATTAAGTGGTAAAAAAAAGAAAAAAAAACACATTTATTAAATTAAAAAAAACAATAAATAAAAAAATATGCTTTTCAATGAAAAAAAATTGCAAAAAAAATCTCCCCCATATGTTTGGCATTGCCACGTCCGTAACGATCCAGACTACATAAATATCATGTAAATTATACCCTAGGGTGAACGCCGTAAAAAAAAAAAAAGACAGAATTGCTAATTTATTATTAGTTGCCACCAAAAAAAGGTCATAACAAGAGATCAAAAAGTGAATTTCCTCAAAAAAAAGATACCAATGAAAAATACAAGTTGGCCCACAAAAATCAAGCCCTCACACAACTCCATAGGACAAAAAAAAAAGTTATAGGTCTTGGAAAGCGGCAAGGCAAAAACATTTTTTTCCTTTTACAAAAGGGGTTTTATGGCAAAAAAATAGTACTACTGTATGAGTAGTAAAACAAGCCCCCATAGTGCCTCCCCAATAATGTGCCAGTAAGAAGTGCCCCCCATAGATGCCCCCACAATCGTGCAAGTAAGAAGTGCCCCCATAGTGCCCCCAATAATGTGCCAGTAATAAGTGCCCCCATAGTGCCCCCCCAATAATTTACCAGTAAGAAGTGCCCCCAAATCATGTGCCAGTAAGAAGTGCCCCCATAGATGCCCCCAAATCATTTGTCAGTAAGAAGTGCAGCCCCATAGATGCCCCACACAATTATGTGCCAGTAAGAAGTGCCCCCATAGCGCCCCTCTCCTGTATTGTACCATATAAAAAAATAAACACATTTACACACCTCCATCAGGCTGGCAGCGATGTGATGCAGGCCTCTTCCGCCTCTTCCGGCCTGTGTCCCATGCTGTATGGCTCAGGCGGTGCGATGACGTCATCGTGCCGTCTTCACGGGCCTCTGATAGGCTGCAGGCAGAGGACCAGGGAAAGGAGACGCCGCTTTCTCCCCTGCCCGGCGCAGCACAGGCATCTGTATAACTGTCCTGAGGACGGCAATACAGATGACTATGGAGATGAGCGCTTCCACAATAGAAGCGCTCATCATCCTGTACCCTGCCGCTACCCCCCACTTGTCGCCTTGCCTAATTGGCATACAGTATATTTCTGGTTCTGGCACTTTCTTATTATAGCTTGTCTGTGTACACTATGGCTGCCCCACTTATGATTGGTAGATATGTACCAGGGGTGGACTCACCATAGGCCCTACAGGGAAATTTCCTGGTGGGCCGAAGGGGACCAGCCGAGCCCTCCTCACAGCCGTTGGCCAGGTACATAATGATCTGATACGCTCAACATTAATTAATTAATGTGGCCACAGGTGCCTTCCTGACCTACATAAACTGTATCCTCAGAACGG
The DNA here is from genome assembly GCA_900303285.1 of Rhinella marina. Lineage (NCBI taxonomy): Eukaryota > Metazoa > Chordata > Amphibia > Anura > Bufonidae > Rhinella > Rhinella marina. The sequence continues at coordinate 6,108 of ONZH01001004.1, forward strand.
GATAGTGATACAGTTGAGTACTGTGATCAAGGAGACAGGATTTTGTGCTGCACTTTGATATTTGGTTCTGCTGGGGCGGTATTTTGTGCTGTACTGTGGTATTGGATGCCCCACCTACTTCTGCTGTCCCTGCCTTTTTGTTTTGGTCCTGCCTACTTGTGCTGTCCCGCCTTCTGTCAATTTCGACCCTCCTACAACATGGGGCCACTTTAAGTTCCCAGACCTTCCTGATCTGTACATTTCACCCTGATAATGTTTGTTTTTTGTAGATACTTTGGGGTGATATTGTATGTGAGCAGGTCAGGACTGAAGCTAAAATAATCTTGTCATAAATGAGTTTTGGAGAGGTTCTATAAAAGGTATATAAACCCTCACCCAACCTCAGCCTTGCATATGGCACCCAGGTACACTAGTAACCCATACTGAAGTAATACATTTTTTATGATTGCCTGATTGCAGTAGGGAAGGATTTTTTTCCCCCATAAAATGAGGGAAATTGGTTTCTACCTCACAGGGTTTTTTTGCCTTCCTCTGGATCAACTTGTAGGATAACAGGAGAACTGGATGGACAGGTGTCAGAATTTGATGTATTTTTCTAATTTACCACTAGTGGCCGCTGTTTCACACACTATGAACTATTGTGTTTGCATTTCCACTCCTCACCACTGGAGGCTGCTGTGTTGTCCTAGGATTTGCCCTTAACGCCTTACTGACCACCTATACGCCTTTTTACGGCGGTTAGTAAGGGGCCTTAGGCTGGGCCGCCGCTTTTTTACCCATGCAGCGGGGAGCGTGGGCCTGGCTCTCACATGAGAGCCGCGGCCCTGCTCTAACAGCCCGGACCGGAGTGCTGATCCGGGCTGTTTAACACTTTACATGCCGCGGGCAATGGCGCCCGCCGCATGTAAAGTGCTGACAGAGGGAGCGGTCTCCATCTGTCTCCAATTGGCACCCCGCAAATGCGATCAAGGGGTGCCGATGTGTGGGAAGGCTGGCTGGGGTCTGTGAAGGCCCCAGACCAGTCTTCAGTAATTTCCAACAGGCTGCGCCTCTCTGGCGCATAGCATTGCTATTAAAATGACACTATAGGGATAATGCATTGCATTTTAAAAGCAATCAAAATACTGTTTGTTATAGTCCCTTTGTGGTACTATTAAGTGGTAAAAAAAGGAAATAAACACATTTTTTCAATAAAAAAATCCCATAAAAAATTAAGCTTTTTTTATTAAAAATACGCTTTGCAATGAAAAAATTGCAAAAAAAAAAATCTCCCATATGTGTGGTATTGCCGCGTCCGTAACGACCCGGAATATGTAAATATCACAAAAATTATCCCCTGCAGTGAACGCCGTATAACATTTAAAAAAAAAAAAAAAAAAGACAATTGCTAATTTATTCTTAGTTGCCACTGAAAAAAAGTAATAACAAGCAACCAAAAAGCGTCATTTACTCAAAAATGATACCAATAAAAAATACAAATCGTCCCGCAAAAATGAAGCCCTCACACAACTCCATAGAAAGAAAAAAAAAGTTAGGGGTCTTGGGAAGCGGCAATGCAAAAACATTTTTTCTTTTAAAAAAAAGGGTTTTATTGCAAAAAGTAGTAAAACTCAAAAAAAAAACTATATGTATTTGGTATCACTGTAATCGTTTTGACACAGAGAATAAAGATATAATGTAATGTATACAAAAAAATTAACGCCGTAAAATTTATAACGTAAATACGCAGTGGCAGTAATGCAGTTTTTCCCATCTCCCTGCCAGAAAGAGTTAATAAAAGTTAATCAGAAAGTTATGTGTACCCCAAAATGGCGCCATTAAAAACTTGTCCCGCAAAAGCAATCCCTCATACAGCTATATAGACAGAAAAATAAAAAAATTATAGCTCTTGGAACGCGACGATGAAAAAAGGAAGAAAAACTCTTGGTCAGTAAGACCCAAAACAGGCTGGTCAGTAAGGGGTTAACAAAGATGGCCAATGTGTGCTGATTGGAAGCTGTTTGGGCTTATTTATACCCATGAGGCAAGTTGATCATTGTTCGAGTATTGTAACTTGTTTCAGTCTCCTGCTCCTCTAAATCGTCTTTCCCAGACCTTTTCTACTCTTCGCTGAATTTTCACCTTGCGATCTACACTTCAAGCCGCACTACGGACTACTACTCTATAGTTCATTACTGCGCCTGGCTTATTTCATCTGGCTGCTGGATTCCAGCTGTGTCTACCAGTATCGTAACAAATGTTTTATTTCAGCCTTACAAACAATGGGACTCATTAATTAAACCAAAATGTGCCTAAATTTGGCGTATTTCTGGTGCAGATTGTGGCGCAATTTGCGACTTGTCCGCGTGCAAAACAGGTCTTAAAACGGGGGCGTGGCGTGGGCAGGAAAGGGGAGGAGCCGGGAGGCCCGTTTCATTTATCATTTTCTACGCCTGGTTTAGGTAAGTTAAATAGTTAGATAAATGTAAGACAGCTCGAAAGCCTGCCTTAATAAATGTGCCCTGTGTTACTATTAGTATAGGTGACCCTCCTGTGCCGCCATTGTTCTTCTCTTTGTATGAGGATTTTGGTGAGGAATTGGTCACTCGCACAACTCAGTACGTGATGCTCTGGTTTCCTCTTTTTTAAGTAAACCAAAGATGTGCTGAAGAAAATACACAGAATTCTGACCAGGGGCGTTTCTAGGGTCTCAAAAGATCCAGGGCCCAAGCCCCAGTGCATATGGCCCAATGCATACGTCGACCGACCGTCCCCACCTTCGGCACCAGCACATACCTCTTACATCCGGGGCCTCCAGGTGACGTCTCCTCTGATGTAGATCTTCTCTGTCATCATCTTATTCATTTGGTCCGTACACTGTGTGCCAGTGCTGCAGTCCAGCACCTGATAACAGCCATGCTGCGCAGTACATTCGGGGCCTGGGACATAACATCCAGGGCCCAGGCCCCGAACGTTTTAGCTTTACGACGCCCCTGCTCAGGGGTGTAACAAAAATGACTGTAAGCCAAGGCATTGCTGTGAATCCAGTAGGTCAAAAAACATTCAAAAGAAACAAAAAATTACTAATGTTGATCGAGTACCCAGGTGCTCTGGCTGAGCACTCGGGGGTGCTCGAGTGCTCGGTCGAGCACCCGAGCATAATTGAAATCAATGGGACTAAACCAGGCAGGCCTGGTTTACACAAGTCCCCCAAATAAAATTTAAAAAAGTACACAGACACTAACACTACTTACCTTTCCCCGTAGCTCCCTATCTTCACTATTGAGTCACACCAAACGGATCCATCCCCATTGACTTGCATTGGGGTCATGGTGCAGGGAGGGGACAGCGAGTTTGGTCGAGCATGCTCGCTCATCACTAAAAATTACCTCAAATAAAAAAAATTTTCAGAAAAGGAAGGTGAAACGATATAAGCATTTGTAAAACGTCTGTAATGTTTCTTCACCATTCACATTGACACTGGTGTACATTCTTTAGGTTGCAGAGTATCTTACACCCATTTTTGTTGAATCGAGGGTGAGTGAGCTCAGCTCCGTTATATTCAGGGTTGGACTTGCCCAACATAGTACCAAAGGATCCCAAGCTCTGACAAAAATGGACCCCTAATAGAACAGAGCTCTATATACACAGAGGGTGGGCCTCAGAATCATCTCCTCTGGTGGGACCAAGGGACTTCAGTCTGACACTGGTTATACTATTGGAGTTATGTATGGGGGCTCCGTTGCATCACTAAGTTCTGCCCCCATTAGCCAGTAAGCTACACCATCTTGGCCTGCTAAGCAGTGCAGCCTGGGAACTTCTTCTACTGATCTACAGCTGAGAACCTATTGTGGTCAGGGAGGGTCCTGATCTCTGGGACCTCAACCATTTGCTTGGTTTGCATAATGGAAAAGCCTACCACTGTATATACATTACACACACCAGACTGTATACAGCTTCATACAACCCCATGGTTTTTGGTGGAGGGGGCTGTACTCCATAACTTCCTGCAGACATTTTTCTTTGGCACTTTCTACAAAATCCATCAAAGTCATTAATGTCTCCAATGTGGCTGCCCCCAGGGAACCATTTAAAATGAAAAATAAATTGTTTTATTTAATTAAGTCAGAAAAAATACACTGGGCTAAGATGTACCAAATATATTAAGAGACACGTGCCTCTTAAACATGCTGGCGCATTACGAGTGGTCTGTTCACTAGAAAGTGAAATCTATGGCAGCTAGGAGTTCATGGATGGTATAGATTTGCATTTCTTATACACAGGTGGGCAATGATATGACAAATTGATTGAGAGGCCGATGCCTCTTACAATCAGTATGACGCTGATTGTAGTAATTTCCACCCAGTATTTTGGGCAGTATGTAGAGGGATTGGTCTGTTCACCAGAAAGTGAAATCTATGGCAGCTAGGAGTTCATGGATGGCATAGATTTGCATTTCTTATACACAGGTGGGCAATGATATGACAAATTTATTGAGAGGCCGATGCCTCTTACAATCAGTATGACGCTGATTGTAGTAATTTACCCCCAGTATTTTTGGCAGTATATAGAAGAACTAGTCTGTTCACCAGAAAGTGAAATCTATGGCAGCTAGGAGTTCATGTATGGCATAGATTTGCATTTCTTATACACAGGCGGGCCATGATATTACAAATTTATTAAGAGGCCGATGCCTCTTACAATCAGTATGACGCTGATTGTAGTAATTTTCCCCCAGTATTTTGGGCAGTATGTGCAAGGACTGTATAGGGAAGTTAAAAATGGAGGACTGGTCACAATAATTTGCAGTCAGTGTGACAGCCAATCAAGAGGGAGGATATTGTCTGGTCTATAAGGCTCTGTGCTAGCTATAAGGCACAGACACCATTGTGATTGAAGCTACTTATGTGACAGGACGTGTCTGTCATGTCTCTAATAGACATCAATTAGACATACAAGCCAGCCATTTTAGCATCTTGCAGGGACAGTGTAGGGATTGCGAAAATATATATTTAGTTAGGTAGATGGAATTACTAGGTAAAAGGTTTTATCATTAGGGACAGGACAAGTGCAGTTAGTGTAACATGTGTCTGTAGCTAGAGCTGGGGCTCTTCATAACATCATGTCTTTCACTGCACAAAGATCATTTACGACACAGTACTCCTTTTTCTGTGCATGAGACAAATATTGTCCAAAAACCTATTGCAAAGCTTCCACAGTGTTATATAGGCATATTCCCAGCACCACAAGGAGCATATATTTCACTGCATATGCTAAGTAACTGATTCTTCTTCTTTCCAAAGTGAGCAATTAGGTATATTTTAGTTCATTAAAATCAAGGGTACATTTCATTTTTTAATTTCTAATTATGCAGTTAATCGCATTTAACTGTGTCATTACCAGAGCATATTTTCTAAGCCAGGCAATTCTCATTCCCAAAAGACAAAGAGAGTAATAATAAGTCTTAGGAAACCTCTGAGTTTTATAAACCAACTTACAGGCCAATTGAAGCAGTTTAGACTTGACTAGAATTGATTCGGACCAGAATCACATTTTTTGACTATTTCGTTAGAATCCAACCCCAAATGAATTTTAAGAAAATTGAAAATGAAAAGTAAGGATTCAAAATCAGTTTTTAGATCTTTACTGAATGAAAATACCAAATTTACACCAAAAAAAAAAAGAAGAAGATCAGAGCGTTACAATAAGACACAATTTACATCCTAGATAACGTAATCCTTCGTCGTTCCATATTTCTTGTCTTCATTTTTCAATAATTTTCTCTCTGGGAATATTTTCTTCCTTCAAAAACATAAATACATTATTCCCTCAATGTAATATTTAACAAGCCATTACAGAGGTGAAAATATTCTTGATTTTATGATATAACAGACATGGAGGTAACATGCATTGTAGAAAAGTATATCAAAGTAGCAAAAGGAAACTATTACAATGTGTAGAAAATATCTGAAAAATTTAGTTTATACCAAGGCTGCATAAGGAGGTACTAATATTATAAATGGTCTGGTGGGAGGTCTTGTGTAGAGTTTGCAGTAATTTCCCTTTAAGTTACAGTATGTGCCTGGAAAACTGCAGCTGGGGGTGTTTACCTAAACAATAAAATAGACAGATGGGACGGCTGCTCCCTCCAGAGGCTGAACAGAGCACTGCATCCAAACAGAAGGGATCACTGCTCCCCCACAGGCAGAACAGAGCACTGCATCCAAACAGAAGGGATCACTGCCCCCCACACAGTCAGAACAGGCCACTGGATGCAAACAAAAAGGATCACTGCTCCCCTACAGTCAGAAAAGAGCACTGTATCCAAACAGAAGGGATAACTGCTCCCCCACAGTCACAACAGAGCACTCCATCCAATCAGAATGGATCACTGCTCCCTCACAGGCAGAACACAGCACTGCATCCAAACAGCAAGGATCACTGCTCCCTGTCCCCCACAGGCAGAACAGAGAGCTGCATCCAAACAGTAGGGATCATTGGTCCCCCACTGGCAGAACGGGGCACTGCATCCAAACACACAGGAGCACTGCTCCCTCACAGTCAGAACAGAGCACTGCATCCAAACAGCAGGAATCACTGCTCCCCCCACTGGCAGAACAGGGCACTGCAATCAAAGAGAAAGAATTAGTGGTCCCCCACAGGCAGAGCAGAGTAAGCGCATTGCAATGTGCTTGCTATATTTCTTGTAGATAGTCTAGTAGCAAAAGTGCTTAATGTAATGTCCAGACAGTTAATATGAATTAAATCTGTATCATACTGTAATGTACACACTATGGCTGTTTTGGTTCTCTGACATGTGATAATACATAGGGTCAGGATTAAAGGAGTATTCTAGCCATAAGCAATCATCTATTATCGACAGGATAGGTGATAACTGCCAGGTAGGCTTGAGTCTGACTGCCAGGACCCTATTCTCCAAAACATGGGTTTGGGGTGTTGCCGCTCCATTCAGAGCCTATAGGGCTGATGAACTGACCAGAATACCTCTTTAATGGGAATCCTAAACCTCCCCCAAACTGCAGTTCACATTGCACAGTGTAAAAATTGCTGAATCTGATTATATAATCACCCTGTTCCCCCTCTGTGCTCCTGCAAAGAGAAAAATGCTTGAGAGGATGTGTATTGAGAGGACTGCTGAGCGCGCACACATAATGGAGAGGACTCCAAGAGAAGTCTTCTTAATTCACTGTTCTGCTGGTTTGCGGGATCACAGCGTGAGATTGGGGGTTAGTATAAATATACATATGACATCATCAGAACTGTGTAACGCTCACTGCAATTCGGGGGTTTTCAGGAGCTGACAGGTTCCCTTTACTGTACCCCCTCCATATTGTAAGCTGCAGGATGTGTCCCTATTATATTAGTATAAAGTATAGTGCTGCTACCTGGCGCTTGAATTTTAAGTACAAAAGACGTCCTGCGAGGAGTATGGTGAAGATTACGGTGATGATTAGTCTCAAGATGTTGTCAAGTCGAAAGTTGTATCCTAGAAACAAACATAAGGAAAGTCACCGATTCAGACAGGAACAGTGAGGTCCGCCAGGGGACAAGTATGTCATAGTAACAAATAAGTTAAAGGTAAAAGAAAGATATAGTCCTGATGAAGGGGGCAGTTCGGCATGAAACTCATTTTTGATATACAATAAAGAACGCTACGTGCTTCACTTATACAGATCTGAAGTTCTCCTTGCTGACAGCGCCGATGAAGTTGTTGCAGCAAATACTGTATGTACATTTTTGTTAAAATATCCCTAATGTCATAATAACATTTTTTTGTAATATACTTTATTAATGCTTTTCGTATTTTTAATAGACTTTACCCCCTCTAAAGCGCTAAAAATTTCACTTCTCAGCATTGTGAGGAGTACAAGCTTTACAGTCTCTCAATGGGGCTGCAGTGCAGGGAGTACGGGCATTGCTGCTCCTGCCGGTGCCCACCGTAGGTTTACTAAATGTTGGCATAGCACATGGGTACCTTGTAGTTCTTAGCTGAGTGGAGCGGGCACAGGCAGGAGGCAGCAGTGAGCGCTCCTGCCCGTACTCCCTGCGCTGCAGCCCCATTGAGAGACTGTAAAGCCCGTACTCTGTAAAACCACTGAGAAGTCAGCGTTTGTACTGGAAAAGTGAATTTTAGGCACAGGGAAAGGTGCGCTGTGGGGGGTGGGGTGGGGGGGTTAAGTCTATTCAAAAATACTAGAAGCGTTAATAAAGTATATGACAAAAAAGTGTTATTAGGGAACTAGGGAGATTTAACAAAATGTATTCAAAAAGTTTAGTTACTCTTTAAAGGGAACCTGTCATCACCTTTATGCAGCCCATACTAACGGCAGAATAAAGTACAGACAGGTGAGATGATTTCAGTGGTCTGTCATTTATAAGTTAAAAGTAAATGGTTGCCGAGAACCAACATCACAATCATTGTAGACTGGGCCTGGAAAAGAGTCACGGCCCTGAGAAAGTCCTGGTTAATCATAAATTCCTGCTCCCCCCGCCCACCTGCTGATGATTCACAAGCTTCTACCTAGTTTTCTCCCTTTCTCTCTAGGAGAAAACTGCCAATCTTCAGCAGATGGATGAGAATGCAGGAGATTATGAATAACCATGACTCTTCTCAGGTAGATTTGACTCTTTTCAAGGCCTGAGCTGCAATGATTATGATGCTGGTTCTCGGCAACCACTTACTTTTAGCTCATGAGTGACACACCGCTGAAATCAGCATTTCTGTCACTAATTTATGCTGCCATCAGTGAGGTCAAGAAAAAGTTGATGACAGGTTCCCTTCAAGTAAAAAGTGGCAGCAACCATACATGCCAACTGTTGCCAACCAACAGTTGGCATGTATGGTTAGAAGACCCATGAGGAATATGCACAGTAAAGCCTGTATAGACTGCATTATACTTATTTTCTCTCTTCGGGTCTTAATAACAGGCTCATGAAGGACAATAAGAAAAGAAGAAGAGAATCCCTGAGGTAGGTATGGGTTGGATTTATGAACTGTCAAAAAAGAAAACCTGTCTTCGTTGTCCATGTCACCAGTAACATTGAAAATGAAGCTATGCTGTGAATGGTTGCTATGGGCAACAATGACAAGCTTTTGGTTTTGACACTTTTCATACATCTACCCTATTGTGTTCTGCAGATCTTGGATTTTACCATAAGACACATTTTTAGTCTTTTCTTTCTTCATATTAGTGGCCTGAAGCATTTGTCGTAGATACCAATATTTCAAAAGTAAAAATACATAAAAGCCCACTCATGCGAATGTCATCATCAATCGAGGATTGTTCTGGCAAAAAAATGGACAAGTATGAGTAACTTGAAGCTTCAAGGTCCAATGCAAGCCTGCAACAGGTTGATCGGTATGACATGCATGGCGTTTTCCTAGCACATTGAACTGGTGATGTCTGGCAGTCAGTCACCGTCTACAAGACATTGGTGGCACGTCTAGCCATACACCACCAAACTATCTTGACGCAATCCGTTCATCTTTTAAGTGGAGGTGCACACAATCTCCTATACTTTACCGCTCAGTGACAAGACTCCTGTCCATGATTTAGAAATGTTGGATGAGACACGAGACAAGTCACTACAGTCTCATTCAGGCTTTCTGTACGGAGGGTGCTGACCACTGTCCTCGTCTGGTCCGGTTCCTCCAGTATTGTCATGGAAATATTATTTGAATGTGGGATCCCAGGAGATTTCTGCAGGTGGATTTCCACCAACGGCTCCACACTCTGGAGATCCATCACTGTTTAATTTTAGGCGTATGGATGGCTGAGCTGAAAATTAAGGAATAGTTAATCAATGCAAAAATGTTATTTTATTTTATTTTTTTACAAAAAGTGAGCAAGAGCAATCACTTAATGAGTTGTGAACATCCAATTCCGAACTTGGTCATTCTACCTAGTCACTTTCACACCAGGCCTTCTCATATTCACTAAGTACTTGTAATTGCCAAACTGTATCTGATACTGTAGATGCCAAGCTGTGTTCTTATCTGAGAGTGTAACTTTCAAGCTGTCTATCTGAGACTGTAACTGACAAGCTGTGTGCCTGAGACTGTAACTACCAAGCTGTGTGCCTGAGACTGTAACTGTCAAGCTGTGTGCCTATCTGAGACTTTAACTGTCAAGCTGTGTGCCTATCTGAGACTTTAACTGCCAAGCTGTGTGCCTATCTGAGACTTTAACTGCCAAGCTGTGTGCATAAGACTGTAACTGCCAAGCTGTGTGCCTATCTGAGACTGTAACTGCCAAGCTATGTGCCTATCTAAGACTGTAACTGCCAAGCTGTGTGCCTGAGACTGTAACTACCAAGCTGTGTTGCCTGAGACTTTAACTGTCAGCTGTGTGCCTATCTGAGACTTTACTGTCAAGCTGCATCTGAGACTGTGTGCTATCTGAGACTTTAACTGCCAAGCTGTGTGCATAAGACTGTAACTGCAAGCTGTGTTGCTATCTAAGACTGTACTGCCTGTGTGCAAGACTGTAACTGCCTGCCTATCTGAGACTGTGACTGACAAGCTGTGTGTAAGATGGTAACTGCCAAGCGGTAGCTAACTGTAACTACAAGCGTGTGCCTGAGACTGTAACTGCCAAGCTGTGTGCCTTTAATTCAGTACTACTAAGCTTTAGCCCTGATTTATATACCAGACTCCAGAATTCTGGCATCAAAAAGTCGCAAAATAGGGCTTTTGCGACTTTTTCACTCCGTGCGCAATTTATGCGATTGCGCAAAATTTTGCGACTTTTTTGCGCAAAATTTTTGCGACTTTTTGCATGTGTACACCACTCACTCCAGTTTTGTAATATGGGGAAAGTGGGTGTGGTTAGCTATGTTAATGAGTTTCACTCCAAATTTATCATTGCGACTTTTTTAAAAAGACGCAAAATAGTCGCAATCTCACTCGAGGAGTAGGGTGGAGTAGGAAAAGTGGAGGAGCTTCTCTAGACAGAAGTGTTAGGTTTTAAAGACAAGTCACATTTATAACAACAGAGACATTTGATAAAGTGCAATGCACTCCACACAAACTGAAGCAAAACTGACTTCAAATTTTCCTAATGATAATTCCTTTGTGTTTATCTATACTGTACTGTCATACTGTATGCCTATCTAAGCTGTAATGCCAGCTATGTGTACTGTTTGTAACATTATGCTTGTATCCCAGCTTGATCAAAGTTTGTTCACTGAAATGTACTGTGGTTACTTCCACTATATCGCTATCTCCGTGGGGGAATCATGTAGGGTCAAAAGCCACACACTAAACTGCCCTCTTACATGGGTATCAGCTCATAGTAAATCAATGTCACATGTTCTTACTACTAACACTTGTGTATGGATCTCTGTGAAGGTGCCTTATCCATACAATTTACAGCTGTACTTCTTCATAGATATTTAGTACTGCCGATACTCAGGATAACAGGTACTCTATCGGCTGCAGGGCTGTTGATGTGTATTTGATTTGTTTCCCTTTAGTATAAAAAATTTGACAGCCATTATATAGATGAAAGCCTCCATACGACTATAGTATTGAGTTTCCATGATCAGCCTCACACTGCAGGGACCCATCGGCTCTTCTCACCTGCACCAATTGAAAGTAAGAGCAGATTTTAAAGCATTGAGGTAATCCTTATCCAGATATGACCTGTCACCAAAATTAGAGGAATAGCTGGAGGAGAGGGTTGTAAAAGCATGGGCCACAAGGTGGTAGGTTCCGTTTCGGTCAACAATCCACTGTACCTAGGCCAGGTATTTTTATGTTGTTTTTAATGACCAATAACCTTCAATATGGATAATCACATGGTGGATGATGGGAAAAATACAGATGACTTCTGGTGAAGATGTTTGCGCATTCTGACTGTTATATGACACAAACTTCTATGGACACAACATGTATGATTGCTATGTTCCACAGGTATTTTCAGAAATACACGTAGTCCTAAATAGGGACAGATTTTATCAGCTTATATAAAAGTAAAAGCACATGTCTCCTAGTGCTCTGGAGCAAGGCTTCTTTGGTTATGGACAGTTATAGACATTTTGCCCCTATTCCTATGAGCAAAGTCATCCGTTCACTACTTTAGTGCACTTGGAAGGTTAACTTGGACTTGATTATGCTGTTGTTTACACGTATACTGATTTATGTTGCATTTTATACGTTTTATTGTACTATATCCGTTCATTTGCACTGTTATCACACTATATATCTGCTGTGGAAGGTTATGCACAGCTAGCTAATAAAGAGACTTTGGGATTTCTATCTGTGCACTGAGAAGTTCAAAATCTCCGTTTCTTATCAAAGTTTTGGGAAAAAAACAGACACCCTGAACCTTTGACTGTCAGTTTAAGGAGAGTCAGGGCGTAGCTTTGGGAAGCAGGGGGCTTTTTGGGGCCCAAACTCAGAGGGGCATACAGCATGAAGACTCAAGATTTTATTGTCAGGGCCCCTCAACAGTATTACAATGCTGGTATATACAGTGTAACTGTAGGAAAAGAACATAGCAGCTATGGGCTTGTTCTGAGAGAGCTATCCTTGACTAGCCTCAGGAGTGGGTTTGTGCGGGAGGAGAGGATTGCAAAAGAAGTTTCTTGGGGGGGTAGCTGCGTCAAAATTTGCTGTGGGCAAGCATTTCTAGTTACGCAACTCCATCAGATCACAGTAAAAAAAAACAAAAAAAAAACAGGATCCTGAATAAAAGTGAAATGGAGATGTGAACATTCCCCAGTTCTGTTGTTTTACATCAGACTTGTTTATGTCTGGCTCCCCTGCTTAGTAATTCCCATAGACTTGTATTGAAACTCTATACAAGTCTATGACAGACTGAAAATGCAACATTTCTGTTAGGTGTGCTTCTCATCCAGCCCTCCCACTACAAGGTTAGTCAGCTAGAAACTGTATATAAAGAGCTCAAAGCCCTTATTTGTCTGCAGATACACACATTGTTTAGTAGTAGAGACTCTGCCAGACTGCTCGAGTGACTAGAAGAAGATGCTGAACGTGGATCACTGCCACAGACCCTGGGTCACTAGCACTTAGACCAGGATCAGCTGGATGACTGGGCCCCAGACCATGGGATATAGCATTTGGTGAGGGTATCAGCTTTTAGGAGAGAGGACAGTTAGCTCAGCTCGGCTCAAAATCTTCTGCCAGGTGAGATGGGAGAAGTCAGCTCAGTGTATTGCATTTATTGTTTTACACTTGGTTCATCCGTAAAGAAGCACACTGGTTTACTGCAGAGCCTGACTCTTCTGGATTTATTTCCCATTGGTGCACCACATCTTACCATCTCTCCCGGACAGCAGCAACACATGGGGACACCTCAATTTTCTGAGGACCCAGCGTAGTGTTATGCTTGCGGGGTGTGGACCCACTGCGCTATTGCTGGCTATACTTTGGAGGGCATG
>ONZH01001005.1:0-30307 GCA_900303285.1 Rhinella marina
CAGATTGCTCTTCTCAGAGCCCCTACTCAGTTTTGAGTGGCAGAGTGTGCAAACCGCGCTCAGTTTGTCATCCGCACAAACATTAAAAAATCTCCACACCACAGAAGTATGAGGCCTCGATGGGGGAGCTTCGCGCGACTGCCCGCTGCCGGGAACAGCTTCGGCCCTGCTGGCTGTGGCCTCACTTCTCTGTCTGGACTGTCCTCTGCCTATGGACATCCCTCTGCCTGTGGACATCCCTCTGCCTCTGGACATCCCTCTGCCTCTTGCTGCCTTTTTCGGTGCTGCGCAGACCACCACCTCTCCACTACTTTCCTCGCTGGACATCACCCCTGGCCAAGTGGGGTCGGTCATTTCGTCATCCACCACATCAACTTCCTCACTCTGCTCCTCCTCCTGCCCACTGGACATTCCAACAGCCTCCCTTGATGGCAACTGCGTCTCATCATCATCATCGCTCATGATAACAGATGCTGGCTCAGGGTCCACATCAGCAGGAGATGGCGAAAACTCAAGTGTTTGGGCATCACTACAAACAAATTCCTCTGCTAGCTCCTGGGATTCTTCCGGCACATCTGAAAAAGGACCCGAAAAGAGCTCCTGGGAGGGGTCAATGGTGGGATGACTCTGTTGGCCAGGTGTGGAGGAAGGAGGGTCAGAGTGAGACTGTGTGGATGACTGGCTGGTGGACAACTGTGTGGAAGCGCTATCGGCTATCCATTGCACCACCTGTTCAACCTGCTCAGGCCTCAACAGCGGTGTAACCCGCCCCCTGCTTAACTGTCCCATAAAGGCAGGGATTCTGGATGAGCGGGATCCTGGCTGACCCTCACCAGCATGCATTGTATCCCCACTGGCTTCAACAAGGCCCCCAACAGCATTTCCGCGCCCCCGTCCTCGTCCACGTCCTATTCCGCTAGCCCCCCTCCGCATTTTTTTTTTTCTGGTTACAATATTTTGCCTTCACAGCCGTGAAATTATTTTGCAAGAGAACGCACAGTACAGTTGCCAATTATAAGGCCTATATATTTTATAGTTCAAGGTACACAGCCGTGTACTAACTTTTCAGACGGTGGGTATAAACACCAGGTATTTAAATAATTTTGCAAGAGAACGCACAGTACAGTTGCCTAGTATAAGGCCTATATATTTTATAGTTCAAGGTACACAGCCGTGTACTAACTTTTCAGACGGTGGGTATAAACACCAGGTATTTAAATAATTTTGCAAGAGAACGCACAGTACAGTTGCCTAGTATAAGGCCTATATATTTTATAGTTCAAGGTACACAGCCGTGTACTAACTTTTCAGACGGTGGGTATAAACACCAGGTATTTAAATAATTTTGCAAGAGAACGCACAGTACAGTTGCCAATTATAAGGCCTATATATTTTATAGTTCAAGGTACACAGCCGTGTACTAACTTTTCAGACGGTGGGTATAAACACCATTTATTTAAATAATTTTGCAAGAGAACGCACAGTACAGTTGCCAATTATAAGGCCTATATATATTTTATAGTTCAAGGTACACAGCCGTGTACTAACTTTTCAGACGGTGGGTATTAACACCAGGTATTTAAATAATTTTGCAAGAGAACGCACAGTACAGTTGCCAATTATAAGGCCTATATATTTTATAGTTCAAGGTACACAGCCGTGTACTAACTGTTCAGACGGTGGGTATTAACACCAGGTATTTAAATTAGTTTGCAAGAGAACGCACAGTACAGTTGCCAATTATAAGGCCTATATATTTTATAGTTCAAGGTACACAGCCGTGTACTAACTTTTCAGACGGTGGGTATTAACACCAGGTATTTAAATAATTTTGCAAGAGAACGCACAGTACAGTTGCCTAGTATAAGGCCTATATATTTTATAGTTCAAGGTACACAGCCGTGTACTAACTTTTCAGACGGTGGGTATAAACACCAGGTATTTAAATAATTTTGCAAGAGAACGCACAGTACAGTTGCCTAGTATAAGGCCTATATATTTTATAGTTCAAGGTACACAGCCGTGTACTAACTTTTCAGACGGTGGGTATAAACACCAGGTATTTAAATAATTTTGCAAGAGAACGCACAGTACAGTTGCCAATTATAAGGCCTTAATATATTTTATAGTTCAAGGTACACAGCCGTGTACTAACTTTTCAGACGGTGGGTATTAACACCAGGTATTTAAATAATTTTGCAAGAGAACGCACAGTACAGTTGCCAATTATAAGGCCTATATATTTTATAGTTCAAGGTACACAGCCGTGTACTAACTTTTCAGACGGTGGGTATAAACACCAGGTATTTAAATAATTTTGCAAGAGAACGCACAGTACAGTTGCCTAGTATAAGGCCTATATATTTTATAGTTCAAGGTACACAGCCGTGTACTAACTTTTCAGACGGTGGGTATTAACACCAGGTATTTAAATAATTTTGCAAGAGAACGCACAGTACAGTTGCCAATTATAAGGCCTATATATTTTATAGTTCAAGGTACACAGCCGTGTACTAACTGTTCAGACGGTGGGTATTTACACCAGGTATTTAAATTAGTTTGCAAGAGAACGCACTGTACAGTTGCCAATTATAAGGCCTATATATTTTATAGTTCAAGGTACACAGCAGTAGTGCCAAATATAGTTTGGTATGTAGCAGAGCACCTAATACACCACTAATGCCTCTCTCTGTCCCTACTCCAGCAGCTATCCCTGAATACAGCAGCCGTTCTCTGTAAAGTCTATATTGTAGTAAAGCTATCACTGTACTGCACTATAGTAGCCCTGATAAGGGCTTTTAATCACGCTCCTGCCTGTCCAACAGCTAAAACCTGTCTCTCCCTTCTTCAGCCTCTGTCCCTGACTAAGTTCACGCAGCATATGCGTACGAGCAGGAAGAGCTGAGTTTTTAATATTCGAGGTCACATGGTTTTTCCAGCCAATGCATGTAGACGCCGTTTTCGCGCTGCCAGCGTGCTCAGCGTGCCTGTCATACCCCCCTGCATGGTGATTGGTGGAAAAAGAGCGCCAGGGAAGGTGGGAGGGGAAACGAATTCTAAGTGCGCCATCGCCGTTATACTCAAACGAAATCGAGTACGCCAAATAGCGTAGTATTCGATCGAATACCAGCTCGATCGAACACTACTCGCTCATCTCTAATCATTATCTGTATCCCCTCTTAAAGATCCAGTAGCTATTTTGTCAATTTATAATTAACTGGCACCCCAAAGCTCGGCAGACCATCACACCACCCCAGTCTATATAAGATCTCACAGCTTATAATGCATATCAGAGCAAACACAAAACCATGAGAAGGAAAGAGTTGCTTGTGCAGCACATACACAGGATTGTGTGGAAGCACAGATCTGGATAAGGATACAAAAAGGATTTCTGCTACACTGAACATTCCCAAGAGCACAATGGTCTCTATATTTTTAAAATGTACTAATAAGTTTGGAATAACCGGTACTCTTAGAGCTATCCATCCCAGCCATCACTACAGCACTCCACCAATCTGGGCTTTATGGGAATTTGGCCACAAAGAAGCATTTCCTCACTAAAAAGCATATGAAAGCCCACCTGGAGTGTAAAAAAAAAAGCATCTCAGACTGAAATAAATATATTCTCTGGTCTGCTAAAATCAAGAATGAACTTTTTGGCCTCAGTTCTAAGCATCATGTCTGGAGGACACACACTGCTCATCACCTGCCCAACTCCATACAGTGAATCATGGTGGTGGCAGCATCATTCTGTGAGTTTGATTTACAGCAGTTGAGATGGGGAGACTGATCAGGGTTGAGAGAAAGCGGAATGGAGGAAAGTACAGTGAATTAATAAAAACCTGATTCACAGTGCTCTAGATCTCAGACTGGGCCAAATGGTTATCTTCCAAAAAGACAATGACCCTAAGCCTACAACCAATACAACACAGGAGTAGCTTAGGACAACTCTGTGAATATCCTCGAGTAGCCCAGCCAGACCCCTTACTTGAACCCAATAGAGCATCTCTGGAGAGACTGGAAAATAGCTTTCTCCGTCCTCATCAAACATGACAGAACTTATGACGATCTTCAGATAAGAATGACAGAAAATCCCCAAATCCAGGTGTGCAACCCTTCTGGTATAGGGAGTGCACAGGTAGCAGTCACTACCTGGCCCAGGAGCCTGAGGGGGCCCAAAGACCCTTGAGCAACATAAGAAGACAATAGTATTATAGAAAGTGCATGCCGGGAAGGCTCTGTTATAGATTTTACACTGGGGCCCAGAATGATAAAGTTATCCCTCTGGCTGGAGGCAAGGGGTTAGGCCAAGAATTTGACATGGAGGTGGGATGCTGTTTCAATTTTTGCCTCAGGCAGCAGGAAGACTTTGCGCTTCAACTAAATACTGAGCAAATGGTCTGAATACTTATGTCAATGTAATAGTTTAGTTTTTCCTTTCAATAAATTAGCAAATGTCATTATGAGGTATTGAGTGCGGAATGAAGGGGAGAAACTTGAGCACTCTGCAAGTAGCAGCACTGCCGGCATCTGTGCCCTATCTTTAAAGTAGCTAGCAGGTGTGCTCTGCAGCCAGCTGTGCTGTCAGTGTTCTGTTGCCAGGTAACTGTCTGGCCTTTGAGGGTGAGGTCCCTTCCTGGCTGACAGGTGCACTTCGCATGCGTGCACTGCTGCCAGCATTTCTGCCCTATTGCTAATGTAACAAAGCATGTGCACTTTATTTCTGGCTGTGTTGCTATCAAATTGTTGCTAGATAACTCGCTGGGCTGCATGTGCTGGAGCACCAGCCAATCAGGGATAACATCAGGACGCCCGGCCCCATGAAGTGTTTACTTTCAATAACCTTGCTATATTACATTTGACCTCTAGATTTGTGGACCTCAGCGTGTTTTTGACTATTACCTTCTGCATGGATCTGACGCGACTTCGTTGTGTGGTCTTCTGGCTTTGTCATGTTTCTGATTACTGGTTTTTGATTTGGCTTTAGATTGGATTCTTCTGGTATTGACTTTGACATGTACGACCCTACTATTTTCGTTCTGGTTCAGATCTGTTAGTCTCGCACAAATGGTCGGTAATATGCTTTGTGTATCTGTCACTACATTTATTATTTTGTCCTTGCATTTCTAACTTTAGGCCCCTGTACCTAGTTAGGAATGGGCTACTGTCCAGTTGTGGGCTGTCATTTATGGCGGATCGTGCAAGTAGGTAAGGACACTAGTGCGTGTGAAGTTCAGGGCCTCACTGATCCCTATCATAACATATTCATATATGATCAGCAGGGATCCATCACCCAGCACACCCGCGGATCAGCTGTTTGAAGAGGAGTTGGCGCTCCATGTGAGCGCTGCTTCCTCTTCGTTACACTACACGTCATCTCCCTTGCAGCAGGGGTGTAGTGTTATTACAAGTACTCGGTCCATTCAAGTGAATGGATTGAATAATTGTAATTACACTGCTCTTCTGAGAAAATGGGCAGTGTAATGAAGAGTAAGTAATCCTTTCATAGACCGCAGCCTACTTTTCAAATAGCTGATTGTCAGGGGTGTTGGACCCCTGTCGATCAGAAATTGATGACCTATCCTGAGTAAAGGTAATCAATATAAATTGCCTGCAGAACCCATTTAAATTGAGGCTCTTATAAGAATGACTTGGGGTACCTCTACTGTATTGTATAACTTTTTAAAAAATGTTTGGAAAGACAGTATGAAAAAACATGAAATTACACTATTGTTTTTTGGCTTAAATTTTTAATGTGTTCACTGCAAGATAAAGCTGGCATGTTAACTTTATTCTGTGGGTTAGTATGTAGAGATACCAAAATTAAATGTTCTTTATGTTTTAGTGCTTGCGCCGTACATGTACGGCGCAGTGGGAAGGGACTTGCCGCCCAGCGCCGTACTAGCTGCGGGGGATCGGCTGTGCCCAGTAGCCGGATCCCTGCAGCGTACACCCGCATCGGTGTTTTCACCAATGCGGGCGTATTAACCCTCGATGTGCCGCGGTCAGCGCTGACCGCGGCACATGCAATGCGGGCGGGAGGAAGGGGAGTCCATCGGGTCCCTGCGCTGCTGTGATGGGGACCCGATGGCTTGGATAGCAGCCCGATGCCTTCTTTAGGCATCGTGGCTGCTATCCCTGCTTGCCTGTGCGATCCAGCCCCCTGGATCGCACAGGAAGCAGGCTGTAAGTGTATTACATTGAGTAATACACTTACAGCCAATGCATTACAATACAACAGTATTGTAATGCATTGTTAAGGGGATCAGAACCCCAAAAGTTAAATAAAGTGAAAAAAAAAGTGAAAAAAATAATGTTTTACAAAAAATAAAAGTTTCAAGTAAAAAAAAAGTACACTTTTCCCAAAATAAAGTAAAAAAAAATTGTAAAAAAAGGGGGAAAAATAAAAGTATACATATTAGGTATCGCCGCGTCCGTATCGACCAGCTCTATAAAAATATAACATCATCCACCCCGCCAGGTGAACGCAGTAAAAAAAAAAAAAAAAAACTGCCAAAACAGCCATTTTTTGGTCACCTTTCCTCACAAAAAGTGTAATAGCAGGTGATCAATGATCAATGATACCCTACCTAAGACAATCGCCCAAAAAATTAAAAAAAATATGGGTCTCAGAAAATGGCAACACAAAAAAAAGATTTTTTTCTGTTCAAAAATAAATCTAATGTGTAAAACTTTCCAATAATAAAAATGTTAGGCATATTGGGTATCGCCGCATCCATAATAACCTGCTCTATAAAAATATTGCATGAGATGGTCCCCAGGTGGATGCTGCAATTTTTTTTGTAAACTATGCCAAAACAGACATATTTTTCCCTCTTGCCTCACAAAAAGTGTAATAGGAGGCGATCAAAAAGGCGTATTTAACCAAAAATGGTACCAATCAAACCGTCATCTTGTCCCGCAAAAAATGAGACGCCACATAAGACAATCACTCAAAAAAAATTAAATCAATGGCTCCCACAATCCAATCAATCAAAATCTGTTCTGCAAAATCCATATGGCGCTCCTTCTGTTTTGAGTCCTGCCATGTGCCACATTAGTTTACCCCTTATGAAAATACAAAAAATTTGGGGCTAAAGCAACATTTTATTGGAAGAAATGAAATTTTTCATTTTCACAGCCAAGTGTTTCCAAATTCCATAAAACACTTAGGGGGTCAAAGTGGTCAGTACCCCCCTTAATATATTCTTTGAAGGGTGTAGTTTCCAAAATGGGGTCACTTTTTGAGGGTTTCCACTGTAGGGTACGTCAGGGTCTCTCAATTACAAAATGGTGCCTAAAAACCATTCTAGCAAAATCTGCCTCCAAAATTCGTATGGCGCTCCTTTCCTTCTGACCACTGCCACAAACCCATAGAGACGTTTACCACCACATATGGGGTATTTCTGTAAACTGCAGAATCAGAGTAATGTATATTGAGGTTTAGTTTGCTGTTAACCCTTACTGTGTTGCAAGAAAAAAATTATTAACATGAATAATCTACCAAAAAAGTGAAATTTTGAAATTTCACCCCCATTTTCCTTTAATTCTTGTTGAACACCTCAAGGGTTAACAAACTTAGTAACATCAGTTTTTTATTATTTGAGGGGTGTAGTTTCTAAAATGGGGTCATTTATGGGTGTTTTCCATTACATATGCCCCTCAAAATCACTTTATATCTGAATTGGTGCTTAAAAGAATTGTTTTGGAAATTTTGCAGAAAATTTGAAAAATGGCTTCTAAACTTCTATGCCTTCTAACGTCCAAAAAAAGTAAAATGACATTTATAAAATGATGCCAACATAAAGTAGACATATGGGGAATGTAAAATAATAACTATTTTTGGAGGTATTACTATGTATTTTGAAAGTAGAAAAATTGAAATTTGTAAATTTGCAAATTTTTCAAAAATTTTGCTAAATTTGGTATTTTTTAATAAATAAAAATGAAATATTTAACTACTGTCATGAAGCACAATATGTGACAAGAAAACAATCTCAGAATGGCCTGGATAAGTAAAAGCGTTCCAAAGTTATTACCACATGAAGTGACACATGTCAGATTAGCAAAAAATGGCCTGGGCAGGAAGATGAAAACAGGCCCGGGGTTGGAGATTAAAATGCTTTTTTTTAAGAAAAATAAAAAACAAATGATTTGTGCTGCTATATTCAGACATCTTTTCCTTTTTTCATTTAACATCTTTCTACCAATGGAGCTATGTGAGGGTTCGGATTTTGCAGAGCAATCTGTAATGGGAATAGATATGAGAGAATTTCTCAAAATTCATTTCAGGTCTGTTGCGCACAAATCAGTCGTAAGATTTGTTTTGAGTACGAAAAAATTCGACCCAAATCAAAAGTCCACTAATTGCCCTGAAAAGTTGTATATGACACTCTGAGTTCTCCTAGGACTGTATCCAACCCTTTCAAGCTCTTTAAAGCCATTAGTAATGTCAATGTGACAGAGATATATATGGCTATAGGAAAAAACGTTTGGTAGTCCGTGGTGACAAACAGCCTATTTAAAAAGACACCGTTGCGTTGTTTCATTGTTTTTTGTTTTTCTGAAAAATTGGTACAAAAGTAAACCTTTTTTTTCACATTTTTTAGGGAACTTGAACCTTTCATCTCATGATAGCTTGTGCTTTACACTGTAATACTCCTGTATTACAGTGCATAGTACAGTATTTTTCACTCCATAAGACGCAACAGACCAGATAATTTACAGCTTCTGCTGCAATTTTCAGGATCATAGCTACTGTATATCCTAACTTGTTTGTTTACCCTGTAGATACCATAGCCATTTGCAACAATCTTAGTGTTAGACATGGGGACCTACTCTCTCACTCCATATGGCAACCCCGACCCCCCACCACCACCTGCCAAGTGAGCACAGTGAGGTGCCAATAGCTGTTATGACAGTCAGGCTCTTAATTAGGCCTTGCTAGAGGAAGGGTTTGATAAGCTATTATAATACTAACAGGCAGATATAATACATTGCACTAAATAAGTAGTACAGTGTATTAACTAAGCAATAAAAGGATTGCTTCATCAAGTAAATTTGTGGGATTAATAAATATACTTAGGAAAAACAGATACATACATTTTTTTTTATTTTGCCTATTAGGGAATATTGTCAGAAGTCAGCATATAAGCCTCCTTAAGGCATGATTTGTATATTTTAAAAGTATGTGTTAACTTCCGTTCACACTGGTGTCATGAGTTTTGTTTTTATAGAAGTCATAACAGTTATGATTATTTGCTTGATACAACCATTATGATCAGTCTTAATTTACATACAATAGTTATTTCAGTAGTTTTAATTTGCTTGATATATTAGAACATGCTATGCCATTCTGACAGTCAAAAACCACAGAACACAAATGTACATAAAGCCTTATCTGGATTTGCAATAAGATCACTATTTCTTTAAAGATGCAAAATCTGTTGTGTAAGATCCATATTTATAAAAATAGTAAGCACTGCTGTTCCAAGAAATGGCAATCATAGGGCTTTATCTCTGTATGACCAGATGTGGAAAGTAGGCAGCGTGCATGAAATCTAGAAAGATAAGTTTCACTTGGCTATACCGGTAATTCATATACCAGACAAATAGGGGTTTTAAGTGGGATTCATAGACACCCACAGTGATCAGGCATAAGCCAAATCCATGGTCTCTGATATTTCTCAGTTGCAGCTAGCTTTACAGATTAGGGGAGATTTCCAGAATGTGATATTGTTAGCAGTGTCCACTGAAACAAACAGAAAATCTCCACAAGACATTGCTTTTATCACAGACACAATAAATGCTACCTATAAACGATTCCCAGTTGGAAATCACAATGAAGATTTGTCCTGTGTCGATATCACAATATGACAAGCATTCTTTTTAAGCTTATGTTTATCTCATTCACATGAACTGTCCTGGAATTAATAAAGAAAATAACTATATATACTGTACTAGCTGAAGGACCCGGCCTAGCCTGGGTATATTTAATCTATTTAATTTAATGTTTCTGTGTGTCGTTAAAAGATATCGAGAGTGACGTCTACAGTGCCCGCCCCTTTAACAGTGACCTCCACAGCAGCCTGCCCCTTAACAGAAACATCCACAGCGCCCTCCCCTTTAACTGTGACCTCCACAGCAGCTAGGGTGGCCACTGTCTTCAGCCCAGAAAGCCGGACCTCACTGGCCATTCCCCCAAACGTTAAGCAGCGCCCCTGGTTTCCATGAAGACACACCATTAAACATGAGGCCAGGCCCACTGGCTCTGTGAAGACATGAAGGAGAAGCTGTCTGAGCGTGAGCTACTGAAAGGGTGGACATCCCTACGTCCGTCCAGGCACTACACTGGACGGAGGACAGGGAGCCAGAAAACCGGACTGTCCAGCCTAAAGCCGGACATCTGGCCACCCTAACATCAGCCTGCCCCTAGGGTGGCCAGAGGTCCGGTTTTAGGCTGGAAAGTCTGGCTTTCAGACTCACTGTCTACCGTCCTGCACAGGGCCTGGACAGACACAGGGATCTCCAGCCTTTCAGTAGCTCACTCTCAGACAGCTTCTCCTCCGTGTCTTCTTGGAACCAGGGGGCGTGACCTCGTGTTTAGGGGTGTGGCTTCATGGGGACCGGTGGCACGACTTCATGTTGGGGGGAGGCTGGACAGTCTGGCTTTCAGACTCCCTCTCCTCTGTCATGCGCAGGGCCTGGATGGACACAGGGATGTCCTTTTGAACAGCTCACTCTCAGACAGCAGCACTGTGCAGTCTGAGCATGAGCTGCAGGAAGAAAGTCACTCTCCCTCCCCTGCAGCTGACAGAAGGTGATTTTTACCTTCATTTTTTCAATCCTGATCAAATGCGGCATGGAAGGGGCATGGCCTGACTGAGTCGGGGGTGTGATTTAGTGGGGCCTGGGGGTGGGGCTTTTAAGTCCTTCTTTTGAGGGTGGCCTGAATTAAAGGTCGATGCCATAGTAATTTAGGAGGAAACACAATGGGTAGAAGTGGAAGAAAACATCTTTTATTACTACTCAATGGTAAATATGTGAAATTTACATTATATGAGGTAATGATTGATGATGAGTTAGTCTAACACATAAGTTATATTTATGGTAACCGGAATACCTCTTTAACAGTGTCATCCACAGCGCTCTGCCCCTTTAAAGCAGACCTACAGCAGTAAACTGGCTAGGTTGTTATGGAAACCTGGTGTGTGTGGAGACTAACTGCCTGTGAGCTTCTATTGGCTAATGCACCTGATGTACCTGTGTGCCAAATTTCGTGCGGACATACACATACACACACACACACACACACACACACACACATACACTCAGCATTATATATTAGATATCATATACTATGGAGTCTGGAACTGGGGAATAGTTTCATCATTTGATGTGTTTTTACTCCTTTGAAAATGTGAGCAGTAACCAGACATGTGGACGAAGCTGTGAAGTTCTGGTGTCTATTTCCTATTCTTCAGTTACTTCAGGACAGCGGATCGTCAGGCTGCTGGAGTTGGATTCCCCTCCCCCCCCCCCAAATATCTGATAACCTGAGTTACTGGGTAAATTTTTGCGTTAAAATGGAACTAGTTATTTCCATCTCAGGCATTTATGACACAGGATATGCCATAAATGTCCAATAGATGTCAACCCCATCTATGTGTCACGTGGTCCAGTGATATGACGCATGGGTGACATCACCATTGGTTCTCTTCATTGGTTGTAGCGGTCATATAGGTCTGGATATCTGAGGAGGCAGCGGCACTCTAAGTAGCGCCACAGCCTTCTACGGCTTTTCCTAAGCAGTGTTAGGCCACATTCATCGGTCACATAGCCAAAGTGCAGCTCAACCCCATAGGTGTAAATGGGGCTGAGCTGTTATTCCAAGCACAGTGACTATACAGTGTGCGGTGCTGTGCTTGGTGACCATAGAGAAGGCTGCAGTTCTCACAGGAGTGCTGGTGCCTTCTCAAACAGCTGATTCGCATTGGTCCCGGTGTAAGATTCCTCTGATCAGATACTGTAGTCCTATCGACTATAGGATAGGTCATCAGTATTAAAGTCTTGGAAAACCCTTTTAACTTTGTTAACAATGGACAGTTTGAGAAATCTCTACCCATACCTATATATATATATATATATATATATATACAGTCATGGCCAGCCAGCCAGCTTCTTTAACAATGACCTTTTGTGGCTTAACCTTCTTTTGGAGGATGTCAATGACTGTCTTCTGGACAACTGTCAAGTCAACAATCTTTCCCATGACTGTGTAGCCTACTAAACCAGATCGAGGGACCATTTAGAGGTTTAGCAAACCTTAGCAGGTGTTAACAGGTGTTTTCTAATTTTCTGAGATACGGACTTGTGGGTTTTCATTAGCTGTACAGTCATGGCCAAAAGTTTTGAGAATGACACAAATATTATATTTTCACATGATCTGCTGCCCTCTGGTTTTTATGTGTGTTTGTCAGATGTTTTTATCACATACAGAAATATAATTGCAATCATATTATGAGTAACAAAAGCTTATATTGACAGTTAGACTGAGTTAATGCAGCAAGTCAATATTTGCAGTGTTGACCCTTCTTCTTCAGGACCTTTGCAATTCTCCCTGGCATGCTCTCAATCAACTTCTGGACCAAATCCTGACTGATAGCAGTCCATTCTTGCACAATCAATGCTTGCATTTTGTCAGAATTTGTAGGTTTTTGTTTGTCCACCCGTCTCTTGATGATTGACCACAAGTTCTCAATGGGATTAAGATCTGGGGAGTTTCCAGACCATGGACCCCAAATCTCTATGTTTTGTTCCCTGAGCCATTTAGTTATCACCTTTGCTTTATGGCAAGGTGCTCCATCATGCTGGAAAAGGCATTGTTGATCGCCAAACTGCTCTTGGACGGTTGGGAGAAGTTGCTCTCGGAGGACATTCTGGTACCATTCTTTATTCATGGCTGTGTTTTTAGGCAAGACTGTGAGAGAGCCAATTCCCTTGGCTGAGAAGCAACCCCACACATGAATGGTTTCAGGATGCTTTACTATTGGCATGAGACAAGACTGGTGGTAGCGCTCACCTCGTCTTCTCCGAATAAGCTATTTTCCAGATGTCCCAAACAATCGAAAAGGGGATTCATCAGAGAAAATGACTTTACCCCAGTCCTCAGCAGTCCACTCCCTGTACCTTTTGCAGAATATCAGTCTGTCCCTGATGTTTTTTCTGGAGAGAAGTGGCTTCTTTGCTGCCCTCCTTGAGACCAGGCCTTGCTCCAAGAGTCTCTGCCTCACAGTGCGTGCAGATGCACTCACACCTGCCTGCTGCCATTCCTGAGCAAGCTCTGCACTGCTGGTAGCCCGATCCCGCGGCTGAAACACTTTTAAGAGACGGTCCTGGCGCTTGCTGGTCTTTCTTGGGCGCCCTGGAGCCTTTTTGGCAACAATGGAACCTCTCTCCTTGAAGTTCTTGATGATGCGATAGATTGTTGACTGAGGTGCAATCTTTCTAGCTGCGATACTCTTCCCTGTTAGACCATTTTTGTGCAGTGCAATGATGACTGCACGTGTTTCTTTAGAGATAACCATGGTTAACAGAAGAGAAACAATGATGCAAAGCACCAGCCTCCTTTTAAAGTGCCCAGTGGTGTCATTCTTACTTAATCATGACAGATTGATCTCCAGCCCTGTCCTCATCAACACCCACACCTGTGTAAATGGAGCAATCACTGAAACAATGTTAGCTGGTCCTTTTAAGGCAGGGCTGCAATGATGTTGAAATGTGTTTTGGGGGATAAAGTTCATTTTCTAGGCAAATATTGACTTTGCAAGTAATTGCTGTTAAGCTGATCACTCTTTATAACATTCTGGAGTATATGCAAATTGCCATTATAAAAACGGAAGCAGTAGACTTTGTAAAAATTAATATTTGTATCATTCTCAAAACTTTTGGCCATGACTGTATATACTTTGTGTTTTATGTGATATTTTTATTGCTATTATATAAACACTGTCTTACAGATGTAGCCACCATTATTTTGACTGGCTTAACGCGTTAACACAACAAAATTACAGTAAAAAGAAAAAAAAAGATCATGTTAAAGTAAGCATCCTGGAGCAGCTGGTGTGTCTGGTAGAAATGTTGGATTGCTGCAAAACACGGCAGGCAGTTGTGTCTCAGGCAGATATGTAAATGATTCCAGGTGTGGTCTGTTTATACACTAGATCTTAACACAAGAGGGCATAAAAGTGCTTTCCCCATTGACCTATAAAAAGGCTCCCAGTCCACCAATAGAGAGAATTATTTGATCGCTGACAAGCATGAGCAGCTTCTACAGTTTTGTTTTCCACCATGCAGACACAGGTGGCACCTTCATTACACACCCTTGTATCTGTCTGAACAATTTCCATTTGCTTAACAGTAGAAAATTTGGTGTCACAGCACCCATTATGTGTTCTACCAGCCATTGTTGCATTTGTTTGCAGTAGTGTAATGAACAAGAAACTTCGACTGCAAGGGACTGGAACTGTATCATCATTGGTGATGAATCCAGGTTCTATTTAGGATCCAATGACGGTCAGGTTTGAGTATGAAGGCTTCATGTAGAGTGCTTTAATCCAGTCTTTACTGTGGAGCAACATACTACCCCACCTGCTGGGGATCTGGGGACCCATTGCATGAGACAGTCAGTCACATCTAGTAGTGATACGAGGAAACTCACACCTCAGAGATATGTGCAGGACATTCTGCAGCCAAACATACTCATCATTTACCTAACGTTTGCCATGTGTGGGGAGAGGAACCACTTTCATGCACATACTGCTAGGCCACACATATGTGTGACCACTCAGAGATATGTGCAGGACATTCTGCGGCCAAACATACTCATCATTTACCTAACTTTTGCCATGTGTGAGGAGAGGAACCACTTTCACGCACATACTGCTAGGCCACACATATGTGTGACCACTAAGCCATACCTTTTTCAATGCCATAGCATGGTCTGCAACAGCTGCTACTAACATCATTATGACAGAGATTGCTTGATTGTGGAAGTGGGGACACTGGGCTATCTGCCCTCTGCTCAAACTTAGAGTCAGTTAGACTCTCTCGATTACTGCCACCAGACTGCCTCATCTACATGACTTAAAGGGGAAATACCAGTGAGAGGTTAACTGTTGCACAGTTTGACCTTTTCACATTGGCAGCAAGCAGGGGCGTACGTAGAAATCATTGGGCCCTATGCACTGCCCCCTCCAACTATCCACTCTTAGCCCTTCCCACTACCTGCACTGGCTATGCTGGAACAGAATATTGGAATCTGATTGCATGTGTTCACCTAGACATACCTAATAAAACATGCCCGCTGCCTTTTATATAGTGTGCAATCCTTCCCCCAAAGACTGTGCCCGATGCTGCTTATTATATAGTGTGTCATGCCCCCCCCCCCTGAACTTTACTTTGCCAGTTGCTGTTGCATCCTCCCTCTGTCCTCCAGTGCTGACTTACTGTGTGTGTCTCTGTAGCTGCTTTTCACTGTGGCAGAGCACAGTCAGGGCCTCAGGAAGATATTTAAAGTGCTGGACTGGAGTCTGGATTGGTGACCCTGCTGACTCAGGCCAGGTCCGGACCGGTCAGTCAGGTCACAGTGCAATGTGTGCTGACAGAGAAACAGCTGAGACAAGGTATTTTGGTGCCCAGGCAGATTAGACAAATGACACTTCCTTTTTAGTAATAATAATAATTAAAAATGATTTTACTTGGTAATAAAATGAATTTTAAAGGGAGTCTGTGACCTCTTTTTCACCAATATAACTAAGAGCACTGCCCCACAGAAGATAGCGGACACATCCAAGACATACCTGTGTGCACTGTGTGTCTGTATTACATGTCCAGGAAAATAAATTTTATTCTGCAGGAAAACAGCTTGAGTGCAGGAAAATATAATAGCATGTACAGTCTGTAAATAGCAGACACTTAAAGATATAGTCACAGTCATATTACAGTTCAACTTGGGGGCATTGCCACTCTAAGAGAGTTAAATTTAACACAAAGCAATAGGCCACAAATACAAAGAATGCATTTTTCTTGTAAGAGAGGGTACAGGTATTACCCCTCTTACATGCTGTACTTCTTGCTAAGACCAGTGTATGAAACGCCATTCTTAATAAGTTCCCTCAATTGAGTTACATTATAAGGTCTTGGATGACTGCTGCCACTGCACTCCACTGGAGGGAATCTAGGAGCTTGCTGCATACTGTTTATACTGAGTAAGGCCTCTCACACATCCGTGGACCACGGTCCGTGAAAACCCGTCCTGCTGTCCTGCTGAGTGCACAAGTGCACAGCGTCATTGGTTGCTATCACGCCTTGAGCTTTGTGCTGCCGCCGCTGTACAGTCATGCACTCATATAAATAATACGAGTGTATTTCTGTACAGTGGCAGCACAAAGTGCACAGTGTCATAGCAACCAATGACGCTGTGCGCTAGTGCACGCAACAGGACGGCAGGCCGTGTTTTCACAGACCGTGGTCCACGGATGTGTGAATGAGCCCTAATAACACAATATACAGTAATTCCTAGTTTACACATTTGCAGGAAAGGTGTAGCTCAGTTCCATTGTGAATGGGGCCAGCTGCAGTTCCCTTTCCAGCTGAGAGGCCAAGAGGGCTACTATTGTGAGGAAGAACAGTTATTAGCAGGATCATAAAGCAATATGTCATCACTGTAAAATTGATAAAATAACATGGTAACATAGTTTACAAGGCCAAAAAAAAGACATATGTAGGAAGGCAAAAAAACCTTGTGAGGTAGAAGCCAATTTTACCCACTTTAGGGGAAGAAAATCCTTCCCGAATCCAATCAGGCAATCAGAATTACTCCCTGGATCAACGATTCGTTGACAACGAACCCTCTCTAGTAACTATAACCTGTACTATTATTACCCTCCAGAAATACATTCAGGCCCCTCTTGAACTCTTTTAGTGAACTTACCGTCACTCAGGCAGAGAGTTCCATAGTCTCACTGCTCTTACCATAAAGAATCTTTGTCTATGTTTGTATACAAACCTTCTTTCCCCTCGTCACAGTCCTTCGGTTAAAAAGATCATGGGACAGATCTCTGTTCTGACCTCTGATATATTTATACAGTACATAGTTATTAGATCTCCCCTCAGTCGTCTTTTTTCTAAAGTAATTAACTCCAATTTTGAAAATCTTTCTGGGTACTGTAGTCCACCCATTCCAGTTATTACTTTAGTTGCCCTCCTTTGAATCCTCTCCAGCTCAGTTATGTCTTCCTTGTTCACAGGAGCCCAGAATTGTACACAGTACGCCATGTGTGGTCTGATTAGTGATTAGCAAAGTGGCAGGACTATGTTCTCATCACGGGCATCTATGCCTCTTTTGATGCAACCCATTATCTTATTGGCCTTGGCAGCAGCTGTCTGACACTGGTTTCTACAGCTTAGTTTTCTGTTCACTAAAATTCCTAGGTCCTTTTCCATGTCAGTGTTACCCATTGTTTTACCATTTAGTATGTACGGGTGACTTGCATTATTTTTCCTATGTGCATAACCTTACATTTGTCAGTGTTAAACCTCATCTGCCACTTCTCTGCCCAAGCCTCCAGTCTATCCAGATCCATCTGTAGCAGTGTACTGTCCTCTTCTGTGTTAATTACTTTACACAGTTTAGTGTCAACTGCAAAAATTGATATTTTACTGTGAAAGCCTTCTACCAGATCATTAATAAATCTCTTAATAATATAAAAATGAGTTTCTGTCTGTCTGTCTGTCTGTTCTCTATGCGCGACCAAACTACTGGACTGATTTTCACCAAATTCGGCACACAGGTACATCAGGTGTCCAGGAAGGTTTTAGACCAGGTCTCATCTCTCTAGGACATACCGTTCCTGAGATATTCCCAAAATATGATCTCCATTAGCCCATATTAGCCTGGGAGCTTTGGTTTTAAACTCCAACTGCCATTCTCTGCAAAGGCAAACACAGGGAGGGCAGGTTTCCATAACAACCAGGTAATTATCAGCAGCTGAGGATCTCATCCATTTCTATTTACTGACACTGTTAAAGGTTACCATAAATATAACTTATGTTTTTTTCTATTACTACAGTTCAGTAGTAATAAAAGATGTTTTCCTCCACTGCTGCCTATTGCGTGGGCTCATAAATAAGCATGGTATTGACCTTTAATTCAGGCCACCCTAAAAGAAGTACTTAAAACCCCGCCCCAGGTCTCACGAAGTCACACCCCCAACTCTGTCAGGCCACACCCCCTTTCACTCCGCAGCCAACAGAG
This sequence comes from Rhinella marina, assembly GCA_900303285.1. NCBI lineage: Eukaryota > Metazoa > Chordata > Amphibia > Anura > Bufonidae > Rhinella > Rhinella marina. Next base: position 18,317 of record ONZH01001005.1, read on the forward strand.
ATTGAAAAAATAAAGGTAAAAATCAACTTCTGTCAGCTGCAGGGATGGGTGGGAGGTTGACTTTCTTTCTGCAACAACACACAGAAACATTAAATAAAATAGATTAAATACACCCATGCTAAGCGTCTTGCTAATCCACGCCCCCGACTCTGTCAGGTCACGCCCCCTCCCACTCCGCAGCCAATGGGAATTGAAAAAATGAAGGTAAAAATAAACTTCTGTTTGCTGCAGGGGTGGGAGGGTGAATTTCTCTCTGCAACGACACACAAAAATTTTAGATGAAATAGACTAATTATAGACTACAACCGTTTGAAGCCTTTTGCTAAGCTATGCCCCGTCTCTGTCAGGCCACGCCCCCTCTCACTCCGCAGCCATTCTGCAACGACACACAGAAACATTAAATGAAATAGATTAAATGCACCTATGCGAAGCGCTTTGCTAAGCCACGCCCCGACTCTGTAAGGCCACGCCCCCTCCCACTCCGCAGCCAACAGGGATTGAAAAAATAAAGGTAAAAATCAACTTCTGTCAGCTGCAGGGATGGGTGGGAGGTTGACTTTCTTTCTGCAACGACACACAGAAACATTAAATGAAATAGATTAAATACACCCATGTGAAGCGTCTTGCTAATCCACGCCCCCGACTCTGTCAGGTTACGCCCCCTCCCACTCCGCAGCCAACGGGGATTGAAAAAATAAAGGTAAAAATAAACTTCTGTTTGCTGCAGGGGTGGGAGGATGAATTTCTCTCTGCAACGACACACAAAAATTTTAGATAAAATAGACTAATTATAGACTACAACTGTTCGAATCGTCTTGCTAAATCACGCCCCCAACTCTGTCAGACCACGCCCCCTCCCACTCTGCAGCCATTCTGACTGGTTGACTTTCTTTCTGCAACGACACACAGAAACATTAAATGAAATAGATTAAATCACCTATGCGAAGCGCTTTGCTAAGCCACACCCCCAACTCTGTCAGGTCATGCCCCCTCCCACTCCGCAGTCAACAGGGATTGAAAGAATGAAGGGAAAAATAAACTTCTGTCAGCTGCAGGGGTGGGAGGGTGAATTTCTCTCTGCAACAACACACAAAAATCGTAGATGAAATTGACTAATTTTAGACTACGACCATTCAGTACCAATAAAAGATGTTTTTTCCACTGCTACCCATTGCCGGTCCCCATAAATTACCATGTCATCGACCTGTAATTCATGCCACTCTGACCCCCTCCCCAGATCTCGCGAAACCACGCTCCGACTCTGTCAGGCCACGCCCCTCCCACTTCGCAGCCAACGGGGATTGAAAAAATGAAGGTAAAAATCAACTTCTGTCAGCTGCAGGGGTGGGAGGGAAGTTTGATTTCTTTCTGCAACAACATACAGAAACATTAAATGAAACAGATTAAATATACCCGTGCAAAGCAATGTTTTCTTCCACTGTTACCCATGGCGTGTCCTCATAAATTACCATGGCATCGACCTGTAATTCTGGCCACCATCAAAAGAAGGACTAAAAACCCCGCCCCAGGTCTTGCAACGTCACGCCCCCGACTCAGTCAGGCAATGACCCCTCCCACTCCGCAGCCAATGGAGATTGAACAATTGAAGGTAAAAATCAACATCTGTCAGCTGCAGGGATGGGAGGGAGAATGACTTTCTCTCTGCAACGACACACAGAAACATTAAATGAAATAGATTAAATATACCCGCGCAAAGCAATGTTTTCTTCCACTGCTACCCATTTTTTTTCCTCAAATTACCATGGCATTAACCTATAATTCAGGCCACCCTGAAATGAAGGACTTAACCCGAACCCCCCCCCCCCGTGTCCCATTAAACCACACCCCCTCCCACTCCGCAGCCAATAGGGATGGAAAAAATGAAGGTAACAATCAATTTCTGTCAGCTGCATTGACTTTCTCTCTGCAACGACACACAGAAACATTAAATAAATAGATGAAATATACCCAGGCGAAGCCGGGTCTTTCTGCTAGTATAATATAATAATAAAAACAAAATGGTATTGCGGGGTTCTAATGAGGGACTAATAGCGTTTCCTTAGGCAATAAAACACAATAAGGCTCATGCACACAAATGTATTTTCTTTCTGTGTCCGTTCCGTTTTTTTTTTCGTGGAGTGTATTCACTTCAATGGGTCCGCAAAAAAAAAAAAAAGGAAGTTACACCGCGTGCTTCCGTTTCCGTTCTGCAAAAAAAATAGAACACTTCCTATTATTGTCTGCATTATGGGCAAGGATAGTACTGTTCTATTAGGGGCCAGCTGTTCCGTTACACAAAATACGTCATCCATATGTTTTGCTGATCCGTTTTTTTGAAGACCGCAAAATACCTATGGTCGTGTGCATGAGCCCTAACATCTATCATGTGAGGAAGAAGGGAGACCCTCTTTGAAACGCAACACCCAGTATATCCTTGTTTATATTGTGTTTTATTGCCTTATAAAACACTATTAATCCCTCGTTACCTCCAATTTTTATTATTTTATCATTTCCATTCAGGAGTTCCAGCTTGAGGGAGAGGCATTTGAAGTGGACACCTGTATTGACCCTCGGTTCAACCTAGTGATACGCTCGCTATCAAGTTACCATTTCGTAAGCAGCCTACATTGAACCCTAGGATCCCTAAAACGTACTAGTGTCACACATTGGTGCACCCTGTTCAAATTTCTGTCAAACTTCACCCATAAAACTGAATGGTGTTCAAGGGTGGATACTTCGGGGGTCACTTATTAAATAGAAATACGACGTATAGGAGTATTTCTGGTGCAGATTGCAGCACAATGGTCACAATCGCCTCAGTCTGCGGCTTTTCCCCGCTCACACCAGGTCTAAAAAAGTGGGCTTGGGCAGGGAAGGGAACTGGCTGGCAGTGTAGAAAATGGTCTAAATGTAAGACGGCTAGGAAGCTGGCTTACATTTAGAAGTGGCAGTGGATCTGCCAAAGTTATGTAGATGTCGGCGGCTCTACATAACTGCGGCAGATCCACCACCAGTGAAGAGCTTTATTAATACCTGCGTCTAAAACTCTGGTCTTAATGAATGTGGCCCTTATTTTCTATAATAAAGTAAATAAAGCCATAACATCTGGTGAACAGAATATACTTGCTTGCTAGTATTTTTCATGTACCACACAGAAGCTGTAGAAAAGAAAGTGGTAGCAGTGGTAATTGTAAGATGTTACAATTCCCTATTATATAAGAAATGTAATTCAGAGGTGTAATTTGCTGTAATTCTTATTCATTCGTATTATTCGATTTATAAAGGCTGGTCCTGTTTGATGGCAGAAATGTAAAGTGATTCTATTCAGTTTTGTCATTGTCACGGGTAACTTGTTCTGCATTATATACAGTAGCACTGTGCATTCCCAAACACATGAGTGTAAAAGGTCATTTCAATTAAAGAACTATAGAACACTATCATATGTTCCTTAAGAAAACAGGGGTAAAAGTAATGAAATTAGGTAATTACAATGTTGTTGAGATGATTTACATGCATTAACCAGTTATTCTAAGGCAGAGGAGGTTAGGTTATATTCTCAATTCCTTTTCTTTCCCAAACACAAAGAACCCTAATGGCTTATGGTACTTCAGTGCAATTATGTAGAATTATACGTTCCACATCTTGTTCTTGCAATAAATGGCTATTCTAGATTGTTTGTTACAACACTGCATCGTAGGAAATAGCTAGCTGTCCGTTCTTTAACCCTTTCACGACCGGAGCTTTTTTCGGTTCTGCATTTTCGTTTTGCGCTCCCTGCCTTCAAACAGCCATAACTCTTTTATTTTTCTGTTCACATAGCTGTATGAGGGCTTGTTGTTTGCGGGACAAGTTGTACTTTCCAACGCCACCATTTAATATTGCATACGGTGTAGTGGGAAGCGGGAAAAAAATTCCAAACCGGGTGAAATTGCAAAGAAAACGCTATTCCGCTACAGTTCTACGGGTTTCTTATTTACAGCATTCGATGTGAATTAAAACTGATCCGTTACTTTCATTCTACTGGTCAGTACGAATCCGGCAATACCTAATATGTATAGTTTTTCCTGCGTTTAGATGGTGATAAAATAATTAGAAAGTTGCCCTTTTTTTTTTTTTTTTTTTCCTTGTCATATATTGACCCCTATAACTTTTTGGTATTTATGTGTACAGAGCTGAATGGGGGCTCATTTTTTGCGGGGCGGTCTGAAGTTTTTATTGATACCATTCTGGGGTGTGTATGACTTTTTGATCACTTTTTATTTAATTTTTTTTAGAAAAAAAAGGGACAAAAAACTGCGAATCGCCATTTGGACGCTTTTTTCCGCCACACAATTCGCCGTATTGAAATTTTTTTTTTATATTTTAAAAGTACGGGCGTTTTCGGTCACGGTGATACCCATGATGTCTATATTTATTGTTATTTAGGTATTTATTTTTTACTTATACGGAAAGGGGGGTGATTTGAACTTTTATATCTTTTTTATTTTTATATATTTTTTAACATTTTTTTTTAATTTTTCTGTGATTATTTTAAAGCTCAAATATCATCTGATCTATTGTGTTTTGTTTTTTTTCTTTATGAGCAATCATGGATTTACTAGATGCAGTTAAAACCATGAATTGCTCATTTCTTATCCTGGCCTGCCATCTAGTGGCCAGAATAAGAATTGCAGTTTGAAAACTGTAATCCTCACCAGCGAGGATTACAGTTTTCATATGGTGTACAGACACCCCGATTGGCCAATCGGGGCGTCTGTACACCACCCGGAAGCGTGGGCTTCCGGGTTCAGACGCATCCTGATGCCGTGATCACGTGTGATCACGGCATCAGATGGCCCTGGAAGTCTCCGCAGACGGAGGTAAGATGCGGCAAGTCTCTGCTGTTAGAAACAGCAGAGACTTGCCGGCCATGACGCCCGCCGCACCCGCGAGCGGGCGTCATGTCCCCGCACCGCCCGCGCGCCGTACATGTACGGCGGCGGTCGGGAAGGGGTTAATAAAAGCCACTTTAATTACTTGACATTAGGGATGAGCGAACCGAACCGTAACGAACCAGATTCGTTACGAACTTTCCCAAAAGTTCGGTTCGTCACCGAACCGAATTTTGAGAAAGTTCGTAACAAATCTGGTTAAAATAACAGCGACGAAAAATATACGCATATTTATTGAGAATTTACGTTAATGCGTACGCTAATGCGTATGAATTCATAAAATGCGTACACATTAGCGAACATTCTCAACTATGCGTATATTTAGGGTATGGAATATGCCATATTCCATACCCTAAATATACGCATATTTGAGAATGTTCACTAATGTGTACACGCATTAGCGTACGCATTAGTGTACATTCTCAAATATGCGTATATTTTGCGTCGCCGTTATTTTGAGCGAACCGAACCATAACGAACCCGATTCATAACGAATCTGGTTAAAAAAAAAACGGCGACGCAAAACTGTACTTTTTTCACAGACTAGACCAGGATACAAGGGATTATTACTCTTATAATCCCTTGTATCCTGGTTTTCTGTGAAAAACAAGATGTGTGACGTCACCCACACAGCCCCGGAAGTGCCTGAGCGCGTCGAAATTTTGTCAGTGCGTCTTCAGACATCCGAGAGAAAGGAGCTCCATAGATAGAGAGGGAAAAGAGATAGATAGATAGATAGATAGATAGATAGATAGATAGATAGATAGATAGATAGATAGTCAAACAAGTAGATAGATACAGGGAGAGATAGAGAAGAAATAGAAAGGGTTAGTGAGAGAAGCAGGAGAGAGGAAGAGAAAGCTAGATATAGAAGTTAAGGTGATAGATAGGGAAAGAGGCTGAGAAAGCAAGAGATAGGTAGAGATAGGGAGAGGAAGTCATATAAATAAAAAAAATTGTGACATCTAGGGAGAGATAGGGTGAGAAAAAAAAATAATGACAGAAAAGAGTCAGGACAGGTAGCATTCCTGTTTCGTGACCGTACACGCTACACGTTGCTGCTCAGCTGGGTGCCGTCAACCCCGTTTAGCCACAAAAAAAAAAGGTTAAAAAAACTCCTAAAAAAAAGTTATAAACAAAGTTTAAAAAAAAGGTTTAAAAAAGTTAAAAAACATTTTAAAAAAAGGTAAAAAAAAGTTATAAAAAAATAAATAAAGTTTAAAAAAGTATATATAAAAAACATAATTTAATTTTCCCCCACACAATAAAATATGTCCAAGCGTCCTACTTCCAGCACTTCCCAGGCAAGGAGTGCAACACCAGGCGGTGAGGGTAGGAGAAGTGGCAGCACCAGGCCCGGTGGCAGCCGGGATAACAGGCGTGGCAGCAGGGTGCAGCTACCCCTGACGGCCGCTGGTCAAGTAAGAACCACACAGCTAGCCGTTATAGATTGGCTTACCCAATCCTCCAGTTCCACCGCCCAAAGCTCCCAAACGAGGAGTCAAGCATCGGCTGGATCATCCGACACCACCCTTACATGGGACGGTCAGCGAGAGTCCTCTGCCCCGTCCCCTGTTATTAGAATGCCACTCTCCTTTGGGGCACCTTCTGCCAGGGAACTCTTTGCAAACCTTGATCTGCCCTTGGAGTCTCTACCACTTTTTAGTGATGAGGAGGAGGAGGAAGTCCACCAACGTAAGCCGGTGGAACGTACTGAGACTCCAGAGGAGGTGTTGGCTGTAAGCAGTCAACAGAGCCAGGGAGGGGCATCCAGTGCCACACCTGATATCCTGTCCCAGCCACCGGAGGAAAGTAGCAGTGGTCCTGACTTTGATGATGATGTCGCTGATCGGACGTGGCGCCCTCAAGCAGCATTATCCTCAGCATCATCGGTGGAGGAAATAGAGGTGCCACCGACGCAGCAACATCCCACTGTTGCAAACCGAGGCACACGAGGGAGGGGTAGAAGAGAAGTTACCAGGCAGAGATCACCCTCTCAAAGCCTTGGTCCTGAGAGGGCACCCTCAGGCAGCAGTGGCAGTCAACAGCCAGCAAGACCCCCCGTGGCTGTCAGCAAACCACGGTCCTCAGTCGTCTGGCAGTTCTTCCGCCTGGGGACAGATAAGCATATCGCTTTGTGCCTGCTGTGCAATGAGAGGGTCAGTCATGGTAGGGGTGATAATCTCGGGACAACATCCATGCGAAAGCATATGGAAAGGCAACACCAACAGGCCTGGAAGAACTGTGACCCCAATACCACCTCCTGTCAGGATGCACCATACACTGCAGATCCCATCATGCAGCATCCTCTCACTGGAACTCAGGGCTCGTCAGCCTCAGTTGCCAGCAGCAGCACAGTGTCACTGCCATGTACACCGCTAATGAGGCAGCAATCCCTGACTGAGTCCATGGGCAGACGTCAGGTGTATTCCAGCAGCCATCCCATGGCCCAGAAACTGACCGGACACCTGGTTAAGCTGGCGTGTGCGCACCCCAGATGGCGAGTCCCCAGCCGCCACTACATCTCTGGAAAAGCTGTCCCATCACTGCACAGTTATGTGCAGAAAAAGGTGGGCGACTCATTGGGACTCTCGGTCTCCAAGACCATGCACCTGAGTGCTGATGTCTGGTCCTCAAATTATGGGCAAGGGCAGTACATGTCTGTTACTGCCCATTGTGTCAACATCCTCCCAGAAGACCATCAGGAAGTTGGCCCATTCTTGTCACTGTCACCTCCACGGTGCTTTAGGGGGCCAGCATCGGGAAGCAGAAGTTCTGCCTCCACCACCTTGCAAACATCCGCCGCTTCTACTGCAGTCCAACCTGCCCCGGTGTCTTACCACCGATGTCAGGCCCGGCGCTCTCAGGCTGTCCTCCATTTGGTGAGCCTGGGTGAAAGGAGACACAGTGGGCAGGAGCTCCTCCGGACCATCAGGGAGGAGGTAGATCAATGGCTGACCCCACGTCAACTAACGGTGGGAACTGTGGTAGCAGACAATGGGAGGAACATTGTCTCTGCAGTGCAGCAGGGAGGGCTGAATCATACACCTTGTATGGCACATGTGATAAACCTCATAGTGCACAGGTTTCTTCGATCATTTCCTGCACTACAAGACCTTCTGAGGATGTCACGCAGAGTGTGCAAACACTTCAGCCACTCCTACACTGCAAGGAACACCCTGCTCAGGATCCAGAGACAGCGCAGTCTGCCCCAACATCGGCTAATCTGCGACGTGCCAACACGCTGGAATTCTGCCCTCCATATGCTGGACCGCCTGTACGAGCAAAGGTCAGCCGTTACAGACTACCTCATGGGGCAATCAGGCAGCTTCACGCCACACTGCGACTTCCAAGTCACACACTGGCAGATGATGCGTGAAGTCTGCCAATTGTTGATCCCTTTTGAGGACGCGACTTTGTTTGTGAGCAGGAATGACTATGGGATCAACGACATCATCCCACTCGTCCATGTTCTGGAAAGTGCGCTGAAAAGCATCATCAGCGAGGATTCCCAGGCCACCACTCCAAGGCTGAACATCGCCTTGAGCCCAGAGATGGATGAAGTGCAGATGGAGGGTGAGGAGGAGGAAGATGTCCATGCCCAGCCATTCCACACACCGCCACCTGGCTTCTCTGCCTCTCAATCACAGGAGGAGATGGAGGATGAGGTGGTAGAGGAAGCGGAGGAAGACCCCAGCAGACCCTGGAACTATACCGAGGACAGTGGAGAGGAGAGGCGCTCATTGTCCTTGGTGCAGATGGGAAGGTGCCTGCGGGAGTGTCTGAGGAGTGACAGCCGGATTGTGGACATCCGCCAGAGGGACCAATACTGGCTGGCCACCCTGGTGGACCCTCGCTTCCGCCGCAAAATGGCTGAATTTTTTCCGCCATCAGAGAGGGAGGCAAAACTGGGGTACTACCGGGACCTACTCACCAGACAGCTGGTCTCTACTTACCATCGAGACCAGCCAGGTTCCCAGACAACATCCGCTCGGGGGGAACCAGCGCGCTCCACTACCACCACCACTAGTGGAGGTGTGAGAAGTCGCTACAGCCTCCAATCGCTGATGAGCGATTTCATGCAGCCAGCTGCTGAAGAGGGGACACAACACCGGACTCATGGCGTGGACCAGCATGAGCTCACCCACCAGGTCACTGCCTACCTGGATTGTACCCTGCCCCAAAGTGTCACCGACCCCGTGCAGTACTGGGCAGAGAAACTGGACATTTGGCCTCAACTGGCAGAGTTTTCTTTGGCTCTGCTGTCCTGCCCAGCCAGTAGTTTCGCGTCAGAGAGGGTGTTCAGTGTGGCGGGTAACATCGTAACACCGCAAAGAACGAGGCTCTCTTGCCACAGTGTTGAGATGCTGACTTTTATAAAGATGAATCGTGCCTGGATTACATCGGATTATACCACCCCCCTGCCTGATGTGAATGACTAAGTCATCAGTCACCCGTATTGCATGGCAATCCGTGTGTCCAAGAAAATGACCTTAAGATTCCAAATATGTGCCCAACGTAAAAATCCGTAATTTAACTTATTAAGTAACGTTCACCCCTTAGACCCCAAATTAAAAAAAAAATCACCTTAAAAATTCCCTATTTCATTCTGATACATTTAAATAAACAGAACCCCATCTCCAAATTTAATGCCCATGGTGTGTTGGCCATTTAACATCTCCACACCAGCTTAATGCCTCACACCGGTGCACCGTCCAACCCATACCCCAAGAACAGTACCATCCCTAAAATAATCCCCACGACTATGCTTCACAAAGTGGGGATTTCACCTTTTGTGAACTATAGCCGTGGGGTTCTATCCCTGGCACCCGTGCCAAGGAACACTACTCACCGTTTTGTGAGCGGGTACTAACTGTTCTTGAGGTATTTTGTTGATATCATGAGAGTAGTAAAATCTCGCACCGCAAATCCGATGGGGTTCTTCTCTGTGCGAATGATTTCACGCCTCTCATGCAGTCACGCGTGGAATAAGGCTGTCTATGGGGTATATATCACGGAGGCTGCTGTCCTTCAGCTGTGATATAAAACACCTCCACAGTTAGTTACAGCAACAAACAGTTGCTGAAAGGCAGGTTAACTTGCCTTATTTACGGGTGCCTTTACAATGGGATGCTTTTTTGGGGTTCTCTGCTGCCTAAAATCCACAGCGCATCGTTGGCTGATTTTATGCCACCTTCAGTACTATGGGGCTGGACGCAAATACCCAGTTCAGCGCAGAACTGCGTATGTCCGGACGGCAACATAGTACTTAACGCCGTTTGGTGAACGGTATAAAAATGCCCTGTGGATTTTACATAGCAGACCCGCAGCCACATGTGAAGGTACCCATAGGGTGAGGTTTTTTGGGAGTGACCAAAGAGAGGGCGGGAAGGTCACTCCCATACCCCATCAGGGGTTTTTCCCCTACACACTTTAAAAGATAAGTCCAGGCAATTAATTACTTTCTGTGCCCTTACTTGACCCAGAAACTTAGGCCCCATTCACACGACCGTAAGTGAATGGGGCCGTATCTATCTGCAAAACTGAGGATAGATACAGCCCCATTCACTTCTATGGGGCCTGGAGCGGCGGCAGGGAGCTAGCTCCATGCCGCGGCTCCTATTAAGAAAGTGCTATAGTTGTCTGTGCGTATGGACAACTATAGGCATTTTCAATGGGGCCGCCCGGAACACACGCCGGGCGGCCCCATTAAAAATGCCTATAGTTGTCCATGCGCACGGACAACTATAGCACTTTCTTCATAGGAGCCGCGGCATGGAGCTAGCTCCCTGCCGCCGCTCCCGGCCCCATAGAAGTGAATGGGGCTGTATCTATCCGCAATTTTGCGGATAGATACGGCCCCATTCACTTACGGTCGTGTGAATGGGGCCTTATAAATTGCCCGGACTTATCCTTTAAACCAGCTGGTGACAGCACTTAAAAAAAACAAAAGCATACTTCCATTGGGTTGGGCGCTGCACTCGGTTAGGACATCAAACTGGTGTATCAAAGATATATACTGTATATATATATGTCTTGACAACAGCCATAGGCCCAGATTCAACAGGTTTTACACCAGAGTAGTTGCGTCAATTAGTAAAGCGAGTGCCAGTGAGGTGTCCATTTCATGAAAATTGGACACGTATTTTTGGATAATGGAACTGGCATAAAGCCTTCTTGAATCTGTGCCTTTTTAAATGTCCTTTCTTCACCTCATGGATTCTGTGGGTAAGGTTGTCTGTCTATTTCACCGTATCCATATCCTACTAGACTAGCTGTAATGTTAGAGGGGTTTTTTTTAACGTTGACTGTCCTGTGCTGAGCTACAAAAGATAAAGCATAAATTCAGATTCTATTTTGAAGACAGAAGTTCCACCAATTACACTTTTGAATTTAATGGACGCCGAGGAGCCTAAGTGAAGGCGTCTATGACTGACGAGCGGTGGTGCATTAAAGGGTTAATAAACTCAGCCTGCAGCAAGGGGAAAAAATGGTTCTGCCCGCGGGGGTGTTTCTCTTGTGGACACTGTTTCTAATTACCAGCGAGAGGGTGTTTCTTTTAACCAACACCCCTGCGTCCTGGTTGGCTGAGGTGGTGGTAGCGGCTAAGGGGTTAAAAGGATGGCCCTGATAGGGGGACAGCCTCTTTCTCCAGCATCTTCACTGAAAGCTTCCCACCCTCCCTTCCCCATTATTTCATCGTTTTCTTTACTTTTTCTGATTCATTTCTGGTTTGTTTCAGTGTTTTACATTACAAGTCACATCAGAGGTCGGTTGACGATTTCAGACGGAGAAGAAGGCAGACTTGCCCACAGAACGCTGTGGGGCATAGCGCTTCAATGCTCTGGGTTATGGTGTTTATGGTCAACAAGTTGAAGTTTTGGAATAAGATAAGAAAATAAAGCTGTGACCGACCCTTACCCAACTTAAGGTGTTGTGGTGTTTTATTGGCCGGCTGCGAGGGTGGTTTGGTGGGGGGTTTAGAGAGTTCAGTCTCGGCAGTTGCAGTGCCCGGGGTGCCGTGGTTGCTACGGGGGCGACCCTTTCCCCCTCCAGGGCC
>ONZH01001006.1:0-72937 GCA_900303285.1 Rhinella marina
TTTTTTTTACAAAGTTTTTTTTATTTATTTATTTTTTTTACGTGACGTGCAGAAACTATCAGAGAGCAAACTCAGCCCCTGCTGACTGTGGCTATTTTGACTGCAACCCAGACAAATGTCGCACAGAGATTTTTGTAATGTAGCTGTATCAGTGAAAGCAAAACACAGTATTTGATTACATGACGTACAGTATGGGTCACCTGGACAGAAAATACGGATTGTGGTTTGTGGTGAGTGGACAGCTGAACTGTGACACACAGAATGGTTCCACACTGCTGTATGAAATGGATTTGTATCACTGAGATAAAACAATAAAAAAAAGGGTTATATATGGCGATAGCTGCACTACTAGTGCCAGCCAGCCCAGCCAGGAGACAAAAAAAAATGTCTTGTAGCCCTTAGAACGGCTGTTGGGTCCTTTTAAGATCACTCCTGCCTAACAGAGAACTAAATCCAGGCCCTAACACTCTACCTGAAACGCAGCAGCTCTGTCCCTAACGACATCCAGACAGCATCTGAGCCGAGCACCGCGGGCAGTCACTAGTATATTCCAGGGTCACCTGATCAGGCCAGCTAACCCCTGCTATCGACATGTAAGGGCCCCACATGATGCTAGGTGTACCGCAGAGTCTCCTGGCTTGTGATTGGCTGAGTTTATAGGCGCCAAAAATGCACGATGCGGAAGTTGCCATTTCCTCGAGCATGGCGAGATATTCGTCCGAGCAGCGAGCACTTACGAGTACCGTAATACTCGAACGAGCACCAAGCTCGGACGAGCATGCTCGCTTATCTCTAGTCATCAGTATTCATTTCCGGATAACCCCTTTAAACAGAAAATTCACTTTTGAGAAAGAGAAAAATATAAGTATTCAGTGGAGACTTTTTTTCTCATAAGTAGCAGGATACACTTGACAAAAGACCTAATGTCTTTACAATGAGTAACGTTTAGCAGGTGTGATCCCATAAATGTGAAATGAAGCAAATAAATCCCTTGTATTTTTTAGTCTGGGGTTTTGGCAATTACATTTCAAAAGATTATGGAACACATTAACTGTAATATAATAATAGGTTTTATTTCCAGGGATATGCGTCCTTCATTTCCTTTCCTTTTGGCTCAATATCCCCTGATATGTGTAGTGCAAGGCGATCAGCTTTGAAAACAAAAATGGTTTTGCAGTTCTCTCTTGGGTGCTGCCTTTGCTATATGTGTCTATGTGCGGTCACACAGTGGCTGTAATGTGAATTGCATCTTGTCAAGGGTTCTGATACCGTGTCTCAATATTGTAATGAATTTGTGTTGTGAGAAATTGATGTCCTTTACTAAATTTGTGGAACATTAGGAGTGAAGACGTTTATAAGCTGAAATGAAATTGTACACAGAAATATTCTGTTAAAAACTAATGTAATATTTTTGCAAATGTTATTTTCTACATTATTATTATTATTATGATTGCTGCTGTACAACTGCTTATGGCTCTGTTCACAACTGTTTCATGGTTTTCAGAAACTACAGTACCACACAATGCTGGATAAGGGCTCATGCACACAGCCATTAATCGGCAATTTGCAGTCCCCAATGCACGGGCAACATCCAAGCGGATTGCACCGATGGATCCAGACCCATTCAATTTGAATGGGTCCTTGGTCATTCATTATTTTTTTGCGGTGTGGAGGCACGGACAGAAACCCCATATAAGCACTCTGCTTCCGCAGGGTTCCGTGCCTTCATTCCGCCCCGGGCCTTCTGGATTGTGGACACATTCAAGTGACTGATCGTGGGCCCCAATACTGGCACTGGCCACAATACTGGCAACGGTCGTGTGTATGAGCCCTAAGTCACACAAAAGATATTGGTATGAGGAGGCATATTAATGTGTCTTATGTCTGATTTATGTGGAATCTGACATATGTTCTGTCAATCTGTATTAAAGGTGTTATCAATAGGTTATTAATATAAGATTGTCCGGAGTCCGACTCTCAGGACCCCCATGATCAGTAGTTAGAAGAGGCCGGGTGCTCAGTGAGCGCTCTGGCCTGTACCTAGGCCAGTGACATCACAGTACATTGGTCACATGGTCTCAGTCTCAGTCTCACATGCAGCTCAGTCTCATTCAAGTCAATGAGGCGGAACTGCAAATATCAAGCTCAACCGCTGTACACTGTACGGTACTGTGCTTAGTAAGTTGCTGGGAGGCTGAACAATGACCACAGCAGTCACCTGCTTCAGCTATTGATTGGATGAGCAGTCACTTCCTGTGTGTCAAGAGGACTCAGGAAGTGGAGACTGGCGGGGAACAAGAAATATTCAGAATAGATGCTGCAAAGGATTTTAGTATGATTGTATGATTACGACTTTAATAATTTTAAACCATTCAGAATTTGTTTTTTATTGTAATGGCTGGACAACTCCTTTAAGAGAAATGGAATTTCTCCTATTCCTTATTCTATCAAAAACAGATCTTATAGCTTTCACGTCCCTTCACTCCCCCAAGAAATGTGCACTGTTTCAAGCTCTTAGTTTCAATTATTCTTCATTCTTCTAGAATATTTATGGAAAAATTGTCAGCGTGGATAAAAGATAAGCTTTTCCTTCTGTCATGGTCAGTGGCAAAGGTTAGTATCATCTTGATTATCCTTTTTTAAGAAAAGCCAGATGAATATTTAAGACCATTCATTAAGGCTATGGCTTTAGAGAGATTGTACTTTTAGTATAAATATTCATGTAAAACTACATGAAAGACAGAAAAAGTCGGCTTGCATCAAAATGATAAAAAGGACAACCACAAGGGATTAAAGGTAAAACTGTTCACTGACCCGCCCCGCATTAGTATCACTCTCATGTTGAGACTCAAGAAGCTTTATTCAAGAAAAGAAAAAAAAGTTGATGCTATTACAGTTGGAATCATTTTGCTATTACAGTGGGAAGTACGTTTTTGAACCCCTAAATACAGTAAAAAAAAACATTTCTTGCCTTTTTTGTTGATTAGATCTTTTGTAATTTACTATGCTCTTGACTTTTTTATGTTTAAAGAGGTTATCCCATGATTAATGTAAAAAACATGAAAATCAGACATTTAGTACATGACAATGTCTTTCTAAACAAAGTTAGAACCCGCCCTGCACCTCACATGGATCCAGAGATCCAATTGGTCCACATTCATTGCACCAATTGCTCTGCAGCTTTCTCTCTATCAGAGCTAAAGGGGCATGACATTTCTGCCTCTTTCCCTGTAATCCTCAGGATGCCAAAGAGCTTTCATGGAACCCAAGGGCTTAAAAAGTCCCCAGATCAGCCTTATGATTCAGTCATTGAATTTACTGGAGATCTGTGTTTGATTTTTTGCGATGTTTGTAAAGCTAATTTCACACTTCAGTTATTTGGTCAGTTATTTCCATCAGTTATTGTCAGCCAAAACCAGGTGCGGGTCAAAAGCACAGAACAGGTGCTGATCTTTCCATTATGCCTTATCTTGAGTAGGCTTCACTACTGGTTTTGGCTCACAATAACTGACCAAATAACTGAATTGTGAACCTGGCCTAACTGGTGTATGTGCCACAACACAAGCTCTTATCTGTGGCCTTTCTCTGGTATTGATATCACACATCACACAACACACATCAATCAGATCTGTGAGGGGCATGCTGAACTGAGGGGTTCACCAGTCCAGTGCCCTTTATCGGTGCTCATTCTGTCTTACTCTAATTAAATAGGTAATTTAATTACTACTGGGAAAAGTTGATAAGCATGAAGAAGAGTATGATGAAAAAGTAATTTGATAAAAGTTTCCTAAACAATTTTTTTTCCCACCAGAATTTAGAGGTAAGATCAAAAATCTAAACTCCTTGGTTTGGTTGGTCATTTAAAAAAAAAACAAAAAAAAAACATAAGGGCAAAGTGGTTTCTTCCTTGGTCTTGATTTCCTCTGCACAGCAGGAGGATGCGTCTTATTTATGCTGAGGTATGGACCTTGACACATCAGTCAGCAGGCCATGTCCCAGACTAAAATCTGCAGCAACCTCCTAACAGTTGTAGATTCTGTTCTCATTAACATCAGATAACTGGCATGAATGAAGATAAATATGCCAAGCACGTTGAAACCCCTGTCATCCCTGTCGTCACCGCATCTCTTTTTGGAAATTGCCGAGGTTGCGTAGAAACACCATTTGTGACACAGAGTTTGCAACTTATTAAAGCCAGAAACTGGTATGGGGGGAATGATAAATTTCTATCATAATCTATTGTGTCACTAACATCTCAGCAGTTAACAATGAACCTTTACCGTGACACTTAGTCAGAGGAATTTAGAAAAAAAACAAAAAAAAAAAAACAGTAGAAGTAGATGCCATAAAATATTGAAATTTGATTTGGATTTGGACAAATTGGTTGGCTGATTAAATTTAGTCTAAATACATACATAAATCCTAATCAAAATTATTCGAATGACATTCAGGGGTCTGCTATTGAAAATGCAACATTTCGGATGACACAGCGTCCTTCTGCAGGCTCTGAATACAACTGGATTGACAAATATGTCCAATGGCTTATGAAAAATGAATGGACATAGGTCCTTATGGTATCTATGCCTACTATACTGGTGATATGTGGTTATCTCAGAGACCTACTGTAAGTCTATTTAGTAGTGTTGAGCGAGCATGCTCGGCCGAACTCGCTGTTCGGCCGAGCATGCCTACGCTCGGGTCCGCTCGGTGCTCGAGTCTCTTCCCCGCACTGTAATATTGATTTGTACGCTAATGCGTACAAATTTGTATGCTAATGCGTACGCATTGTGCGCTAATGCGTACAAATTCAGTTAATTAAAATACTTTTCCGAGTGAAAGGAGTAAAAGAGGAGAAGTCGCGATTCTGACCTTTTTCTATTAACCAGACACCCTCCCCTCTTCCTAGCGGGGGGTGCCTGGTTTAGTCCCATTGACTAACATTATGCTCGGGTCCTTGGCCGAGCACTCGATAAACCCCTAGTGCTCGGCCAGAGCACCCAAGCAGACGAGCACAGAGGTGCTCGCTCAACACTGCTATTTAGTTTTCTTTAACTATTGGACCTATTCTTCAATCCAACTGCTTTCATTTTCCACGACTTTGCTTGTCTTGTCATTGTTTTTTTTTGCAGTTATACGTCTACTAGTGTTGAGCAAATCGAAGTTCACAAAGGGAAAATTTGATTAGTTGCTAAGACAAATTTTCTCTTGCTTCGTAGTAACAAATTTCAATGATTTTCCCTGAAATGAAGCTAAAAAAATAACAAAAAAACATGCTTACCTCATCCATTTGAGCGCGAAGAGGCAGACAGGACCATCTTGCTTGAAGATCACTTGAGAAGCAACATATGGCGTCACCACGTCAGCTGTCGTGATTATGTCAACATGCAGCGCACAAAATTTCACGTATCTTTAAACAAGATGGCCTCAGCAGCCTCTTCACGATCAAATGGATAAGGTAAGTACAATTGCTTTAATATGAATCTTAGAAGTCGCGATCAGTGATAAACGTGGTATCTGAGTTTTTCAATGACAGGGGGCGGCGCAATCACAGTTCCCTGTCATTGCACCTGCCATTTACAAAGAAATGTGCTTCGTGACAAAGTCATTAATCACAAAGCTAATTTTTTCGTAAAATTGGCGAAGCAGCCGAATCGAATTTTAGAGAACTTTGCTGATCTCTAATATCTACCACCAAAATATCAATACAGTGGTCACCTGGTGAGGTTGTGCATAGACATAGCAAGGCATAAAAAGGTTGTTTTGACCCGGTCTCTTTACAGGACCTGCTGAAGGCAAACTCCAGTGACTGTAGACATTGAAGAAGAGCACTGCCCAGGAACAGAAGCTTAAATGTGAACCACTCCAGATCCTGGTTCTGAGCTTTGGTCTTCATACTGCTCTTCTTGTATATCAACATTCACTGATAGACTTTTGTCTAAGGTCAAGAAGCTGAAGCAATTAAGTTCAGAGTGTATGATTAGTCCTTGCTATTTTTTTAATTATACTTCGCAAATGTCTGGTTGAGTGAATTATTGAAGTCCTTTCACTAAAGCATGTGAGCTTTTTATACTGTATCTGATCAGGAATAATTGTTATCAGACGCCATTGGTGAACTAGTTGAACTAAGTCCAGTTGAGGTATAAATGGGATTAACTCTCCAATTTTGATGGCCACTCTTCTAATCGTGTTTCACTAAGCATGTTTCAAAAAAAAGACACGTCACAAAGAGGTTTTAAAAGCAGTGAGCGAAAAAAAGGGGCTTTCATTGAGGATGGATGGGCATTTTCAACCTTATCTAGATAATTCAGTTTTATAGAGCAAAGGCAAAGCTGATGTACAGTAGCTAAGAGGAGATCAGTCAGTTACTCAATACAGATTAATAAATTGTGTATGAGCCCCTATGGTGTTGTAGACTAAAGTAGAAAGTAAAGAATGGCCTAGGTGTGTTCACATCCCAGTTCCTCTCAGTGTTTCCTAGAAATGGAACTTATAACTTTGAATGTATTTTAAAGGAGTTTTCCAGGATTTTAATATTAATGATATATCCTCAGGATAGGTCATCAAAAGCAGATTTGTGAAGGTCTGACGCTTGACTCTTCTGCTGATCAGCTGTTTGAAAGGCACCATAATGCTTGCACAAGCACGGCGTCCTCATCACATTATACTAAGCACAGTGTCAAGCATGCTTGGTATTGTAGTTCAATCCCTTTCACTTGAAAAGGACTGAGCACAAAGTTCATGTTACCAACAGACTACGTCACTGAGTCACTGACCCCTTCAATAAAATGATGGGTGGGGGTGACAAAAATAGGACCTCTATCAATTAGATTTTGATGATCTATCCTGAGGATAGGTCATCAGTATTTAAATCATGGAGATCCACTTTAAGGTATACCTTTAACAATACAAGGCCTCCTTCACACACACACACACACACACACACACATACCGTATTTTTCGCTTTATAAGACGCACTTTTTTCCCCCCAAAAGTAGGGGGAAATTGCAGTGCGTCTTATAAAACGAATACAAGTGAGCGCTTCCATTATGGAAGCGCTCACTTGTATGTTTTAGCTGCCGGGACCCCCCCCCCATCAGACCTCAGATCAGACCAGCGTGCACCATAGCAATAAAATAAAAAACTTCACTTACTTGTCCTGCCGCGGCTCCTCAGGCTTCCCGGCCCGGCGCTGCACTGTCCTGAACGCGTACAGCGTCAGGACGTAGTGCGCGCACTATGACCTGACGCTGCACGCAGTCAGGTGACAGTGCAGCGTCGGGCCGGAAAGCCTAAGGAGCGCCGGAGCGGAGCCGGGGCGCTGGACAGGTAAGTGAAGTTTTTTATTTTATTGTTATGGGGCACGCTGGGCTGATCTGAGGTCTGATGGGGGCACAGAGTGGTCTACTGGGGGCACTGTGAGCTGGTCTGAGGTCTGATGGGGCACAGAGTGGTCTAATGGGGGCACTGTGAGCTGGTCTGAGGTCTGATGGGGGCACAGATTGGTCTAATGGGGGCACTGTGAGCTGTTCTGAGGTCTGATGGGGCACAGAGTGGTCTAATGGGGGCACTGTGAGCTGGTCTGAGGTCTGATGGGGGCACAGATTGGTCTAATGGGGGCGCTGTGAGCTGGTCTGAGGTCTGATGGGGGCACAGAGTGGTCTAATGGAGCACTGAGCTGGTCTGAGGTCTGATGGGGGCACAGAGTGGTCTCATGGGGGCACTGTGGGCTGGTCTGAGGTCTGATGGGTTACGCTGGGCTGGTCTGAGGTCTGATGGGTTACGCTGGGCTGATCTGAGGTCTGATGGGGGAACGCTGGGCTGATCTGAGGTCTGATGGGGGAACGGTGGGCTGATCTGAGGTCTGATGGGGGAACGCTGGGCTGATCTGAGGTCTGATGGGGGAACGCTGGGCTGATCTGAGGTCTGATGGGGGCCTGATGTGATGTCCTGAAATTTATGGGGGGTCAGATATGTGGTCTGATGAAAAATATTTTTTTCTTATTTTCCTACTCTAAAATCTGGGGTGCGTCTTATCTTCAGGTGCGTCTTATAAAGCGAAAAATACGGTATTTTTTTAGTGTTTTAAAGTCCACACAAAAAAGCCATTTGTTTCAAGAGTATGAAGTTTAGCAGATCCAGCTCCCTAAGTGAGCACGTATCAGAAACACAAATTATTTTTTCATTTTTATGGCTGCAAAGACACCAATAATTAGGAACTGTAGGTTTCCATTCAACAGAAACTGTCTCAGATAATGGTCAACGGTAAATTGAGTTGAAATTAGATGCCACAGATCCAATACTATTACGGTAAGGAGGATGATAGGATTGGATTGGGAGGAAGATTATGCTGTGGGCCTTATTTTTCTTTCATGCTTTTTCAAGGTCCCTCTCAATAGCTCATATTGTACTTGTTTCCATTTCTTAAGCCTCATTCACAGGTCAGTTTTTTAGTCAGTAATTTCCATCAGTGATTGTGACCCTAGACCAGGAGAGAAGCCTTCACATACATAAGGTATAAGGGAAAGATCTGCACCTGTTCTTTGTTTACAGCCGCACCTGGTTTTGGCTCACAATCACTGATGGAAATCACTGACCAAAACACTGACCTGTGAATAAGGAATTAGTTAGGACTAGAGATGAGCGAGCATGCCCATCCGAGCTTGGTGCTTGTTCGAGTATTGCGGTACTCGTAAGTGCTCGCTGCTCGGACGAGTATCTCGCCATGCTCGAGGAAATGGCAACTTCCGCATTGTGCATTTTTGGCGCCTATAAACTCAGCCAATCACAAGCCAGGAAACTCTGCGGTACACAGCTCTCACTTGCTCTCACTTATATAGCTTGATCACAAAAATCTCTGTGCGACATTTGTCTGGGTCGCAGTCAAAATAGCCACCGTCAGCAGGGTGTGAGTTAGGTCTACGATAGTTTCTGCACGTCACGTTCCAAAAAAAAACAAAACTAAAAAAAAAAAAAAAAAAAACCAAACAAAATATATAAAAAAAATAGTTTTTTTGTTGTTTTATCTCAGTGATACGAAACCATTTCACACAGCTGCGTGGAACCATTCTGTGTGTCACAGTTCAGCTGTCCACTCACTACAATCCGTATTTTCTGTGCAGGTGACACTTTCTGTACGTCACTTAATTAAACCAGACTGAACAAGTTTGTCGGTTTCAGTACAGCAGGCCCATTTATTTTTTGTTTTTTTATATAATACACTTATATACAGAAAATGTTGAACCCCAGGCCTAAGGGTCGAGGACGAGGGCTTGGGCATGGGCGTGGGCATTCAATTACTGCAGGGGGCAGAGGCCATGGTCCTGGGCAGGGTGAGACAGTACCTGCTGATGAGGGAGCAGCGGAACGCCGCAGAGCTACACTCCCTAGCTTCATGTCTCAACTTACAGGGACACGTGGTAGAGGACTGTTGAAACCACAACAGTGCGAACAGCTGATGTCGTGGATTGCAGACAATGCTTCAAGTAATTTGTCCACCAGTCAGTCTTCCACGCAGTCCACCCACGTTACTCAAGGGAGCAACTCCTCCACCTCAACCTCCTTCCCCCCAGTCTGCCTCCTCCCAGGAAAATTTGGAATGCGATCCGGCATACTCTCAGGAACTGTTTTCTGGACCCTTCCCAGAGTCATAAACCACTTCTCAGGTAGCTGCTGACTTCGTTCCCGATGCCCAAGTTTTCCAACTGTCGCAGTCTGTGGGTGATGATGATGATGATGACAATGTTGAGTTAGTGGAAGAAGTTTGTAAAGAGGTGTCGGACGATAAGGAGACACGGTTGTCAGACAGTGGTGAAGTTGTTGTCAGGGCAGGAAGTCCGAGGGGGGAGTAGACTGAGGGGGAGCAGACTGAGGAATCGGAGGATGACGAGGTGACTGACCCAAGCTGGGTTGATAAGCCGAGTGAAGACAGTGCTTCTGAGGCGGAGGCGAGTGCTGCACCAGAACTGGTTAGAAGAGGCAGTGGTGTGGCCAGAGGGAGAAGCAGGGCCAGAGCTGGTGCATCAGCAGCAACTGTTTCACGTAGTGAAGCTCCCGTGGCGAGGCCTAGATGTTCGCAAGTTTGGAGGTTCTTTAAAGAAAGTGAGGATGACCGACGGACTGTGGTGTGCAACCTGGCCACACCAGGATCAGCAGGGGTGCCACCACTGCTAGACTAACCACCACCAGCATGCACAGGCATATGAGTGCTAAACACCCCACTCAATGGAACCAAGGCCGTTCACCACCTCCTGCGGGTCACACCACTGCTCCTTCCCCTGTGTCACTCGCTGCCTCTGCTAGTCAACCCCCTGCGTCACTCGCTGCCTCTGCTAGTCAACCCCCTGCCCAGGACCCCGGCACGAGCGCCTCCCGCCGGAAAACCACACCTTCGCCTCCACGATCCTCTACAGTGTCCACCAATGTGTCCCAGCGCAGCGTTCAGCTGTCTTTACAACTGGAGCGCAAGAGGAAATACAGTTCCACCCACCCACATGCCCAAGCCCTCAACGTCCACATCTCCAAATTGCTGAGCCTGGAGATGCTGCAAAATAGGCTGGTAGAGACCGAGGCCTTTCGCAATCTCATGGCGGTGGCTGCCCCTCGGTATTCGGTCCCCAGCCGCCACTATTTTTCCCGATGTGCCGTCCCAGCCCTACACCAGCACATGTCAGAGAACATCATCCGTGCTCTGACCAACGCTGTTTCTGACAAGGTCCACCTAACCATGGACACGTGGACAAGTGCTGCCGGGCAGGGACATTATATCTCACTGACGGCACATTGGGTTAACTTGGTGGAGGCTGGGACCGAGACTGACCCTGGGGCCGCTCATGTACTGCCCACACCGAGGATTGCGGGGCCTACCTCGGTCACGGTCTCTCAGACGTACTATGCCTCCTCCTCCAACCCCTCCTCCTCCACCAAATTACCATCCGTGGGCATGGCGCCTTCAGTCGGTAGCTCTAGGCGCAGCATCAGTGCAGTGGGTAAGCGCCAGCAGGCGGTGCTCAAACTGCTGGGCACACCGCCCAAGAGCTGTTACAGGGCATCACGGCGCAGACCGATGTGTGGCTGGCACCGCTGAACCTCAAGCCAGGCATGGTTGTGTGTGACAATGGGCGTAACCTGGTGGCGGCTCTGCAACTCGGCAGACTGACACATGTGCCATGCCTGGTCCACGTGTTCAATCTAACAGTTTAGCGGTTCCTCAAGACATACCCCAATCTGTCTGATTTGCTCACCAAGGTGCGCCGCATCTGTGCGCATTTCCGCAAGTCGACCACAGATGCTGCAACTCTCAGGGCAGCGCAGCGCCGCCTACAACTGCCCGCTCACCGACTGTTGTGCGACGTAATCACGAGATGAAATTCGACATTAAACATGTTATCCAGAGTTTACCAGCAGCGCAGAGCGATTGTAGACTGCCAGATGTCAACTTCCACCAGAACTGGTAGTCAGGTCAGTCAGATTCCTCAAGTCTACAATGAGGAGTGGACGTGGATGTCTGCTATCTGCCAGGTGTTGAGAAACTTTGAGCAGTCAACACAGATGGTCAGCGGCGATGCCGCCATTATCAGCCTCACCATCCCGCTGCTTTGCCTGTTGAAAAACTCACTGCTCAGCATGAAGTCGGATGCTGTGCGCTTACCACAAGAGACGGTGAAGGAAGATACGTCGCTTGATAGCCAGAGCAACCTCCGGTGTTTTTCTCAGCACGTATCGGAGGAGGGGGATGAGGATGAGGAGGAAGAGGAGGAGAATGTCTGCGAGACAGAAGAGGGTACCAGCACTCAGTCCTTCTTAACTCTTGAGCGTGTATGGGCTGAAGAAGAGGAGGAGGAGGAGAAGGAGGAAATGGAGAGTCAGGCCAGTGAGGAGAGGGAATTCTTGCGTGTTGGGACTCTGGCGCACATGGCAGACTTCATGTTAGGCTGCCTATCCCGTGACCCTCGTGTTAGAAGCACTTTTTCAAACACCGATTACTGGGTGTTCACTCTCCTGGACCCATGGTACAAGCAGAACCTTTCCACTCTCATCCCTGCAGAGAAAAGGAGTCTGAGAGTGAATAGATATCAACAGGCCCTGGTGCACAAGCTGATACAATCCTTTCCATCTGACGCCGCTAGCAACAGAGGGCATGGTTCTGTGGGCCAAGTAGCGGGGGAGAGGAGGCGAGCAGGCAGCTTGTCCAGCACTGGCAGGGGAACGCTCTCCAAGGCCTTTGCCACTTTTATGTCACCCCAGCAAGACACTGTCACCTGTCCCCAGTCTAGGCAGAGTAGGGGGCAGCTGTACAGAAAGATGGTGAGGGAGTACCTAGCTGACCATACCAATGTCCATAGCGATCACTCAGCTCCATACAACTACTGGGTTTCAAAGCTGGACACGTGGCCTGAACTGGCGCTGTACGCCTTGGAGGTGCTGGCCTGCCCTGCCGCTAGCGTGCTGTCAGAGCGGGTATTCAGTGCAGCTGGTGGCGTCATCACCGATAAGCATACACGCCTGTCAACTGTCAGCGCTGACAGGCTGACGCTTATTAAAATGAACAAAGCCTGGATTTCACCGGAATTCAAATCTCCTCCGTGGGAAAGCAGCTAAAGATTTAAATAACTTATGTATCCGATTCCTCTTCTCTACTCCTCCTACTCCTCCTCCTCCTCCTTGTCGTCTTTGCCTAACGCTGACCAAAAAAACGCCATTTCTTAGAGGTCCAACTGGCACTCTTTTACCACAATTTTTCAGGAGGGCCCCCTACAGGCCCTCTCTTCAAACAATTTTTCCAGAGGTCAACCTACAGGCCCTCTCTCTAAATAATTTTTCTGGAGGTCCACCTACAGGCCCTCTCTCCAAACAATTTTTCCAGAGGTCCACCTACAGGCCCTCTCTCCAAACAATTTTTCCAGAGGTCCATCTATAGGCCCTCTGTCCAAACAATTTTTCCGGAGGTCCACCTACAGGCCCTCTCTCTAAATAATTTTTCCGGAGGTCCACCTACAGGCCCTCTCTCCAAACAATTTTTCCGGAGGGCCACCTACAGGCCCTCTCTCTAAATAATTTTTCTGGAGGTCCACCTACAGGCCCTCTCTCCATACAATTTTTCCAGAGGTCCACCTATAGGCCCTCTCTCCAAACAATTTTTCCCGAGGTCCACCTACAGGCCCTCTCTCCAAACAATTTTTCCAGAGGTCCACCTACAGGCCCTCTCTCCAAACAATTTTTCCAGAGGTCCACCTACAGGCCCTCTCTCCAAACAATTTACGTCTTTTTCCTATCTTTCTCTCTCTCCAAACTATTTTTCTGGATAGCTGCCATATACGGTATTAAAATGAGAAGAATACATAGAACACATGCCACACTTGATCGAGCTCATAATTGACAATTGTACCGGTTGATGCTAAATTTTTAAGTTGGGGTCCTGCGTCGTCATTCTAACTACATCCGGCTGTTGTCACCACCACACACGCTAGCCCAGGGGGCACTCCTCTGGCTCTTCCAGCTCAACCTCCTTCCCCCTTGCCTGCCCCCCACCTACAGGCCCTCTCTCCAAACAATTTACGTCTTTTTCCTATCTTTTTCTCTCTCCAAACTATTTTTCCGGATAGCTGCCATATACGATATTAAACTGAGAAGAATACATAGAACACATGCCACACTTGATCGAGCTCATAATTTACAACTGTTCTGGTTGATGCTAAATTTTTAAGTTGGGGTCCTGCGTCGTCATTCGAACTCCACCTGGCTGTTGTCACCACACACACACACACTCCTCTGGCTCTTCCAGCTCAACCTCCTTCCCCCAGCCTGCCCCCCACCTACAGGCCCTCTCTACAATTTACCCGGGTAGGGGACGTATTAGATATTGTACTGATTTTTTTTTTGGTTATTCTTTTAATTGCCTCCTGCGATAGACGGGAATCGAACCCGGGTCAACTGCTTGGGAAGCAGCTATGCTCACCACTTTACCACCAACAGCCACAGCAACTGATAAGAACAGATACTAAACTTGATGTCAGCCAACATTTCGACAATCGATAACCCGAAACGGGTCCGCCGTCGAGCCCGGCGTTCGGCCACCCTGAACATTTCACATTCTCTGACCGAGTCTGACCCTGGGGCACTCATGTACGGCCCACTTGGAGGGTGCTTCACCTCCTGCTACCTCAGTCTAACTCGGTCACTCTGTTGTCATCGCCATGCTGCGTCTGGCTAAATTTTTGGGTGGCTCACCTGCTACCTCATGTAAATTGGTCACTTGTTGGTGTCACCATCATGCTGTGTCAGGCTTATGCCTGCATCGTGTGGCTGGAGATAGGAGAGCAGTGCCAGCATGGGCATGGGTGATGGACCTTCGTTGCACCTAGTTGGGTGCCTCCCTATATATTCCCACCATGCCAGCCATGGGTTGTACATTAACTAATAACAGGGAAAACAAATAAAATATTTTACAGAAGGGTCAACTACAGACACTCCTAAACAATTTTACATGATGGAGTGTCTCCCCGTCTGCCATCGTGTTCGGTCAGGCTGTCAGTAGGTACACCACCTCTGTCGTCTGCAGAAGCGGCCACTATGAGGAAGGCCACGGTGAGAACATCCCCTTTTCAATTGAGAGCAAGTGTAGAATTGTAGGAGGATGACAGTTTTCTTCCGCAGTGGATTCACCTTACCCTTTATCATTGCCAGACAAGTTATTGAAAAAGTAATTGGCAATGATGAAGAAAATGTAACGGTGCAGTGGACCGTCTGTGACGCAAAACCTATATATTCCCACCATGCCAGCCATGGGTTGTACATTAACTAATAACAGGGAAAACAAATAAAATATTTTTACAGAAGGGTCAACTACAGACACTCCTAAACAATTTTTTAGGAGGGTCAACTTCGGACACTCCAAAACAAATTTTTTGGAGGCTCCCCTACAGACATTTGACTGCTACCTCAATCTAACTTGGTCACTTGTTGGTGTCACTACGCTGTCACCATGATGTGTCAGGCTTATGCCTGCGTTGTGGGGAGGGGGATAGCACAGCAGTGCCAGCATGAGCAGTGGTGTCACCTGCAGGCGGTGATGGACCTTCGTTGCACCTAGTTGGGTGCTTCCCTAACATGTGATGGGTATTTGCCTCGCCTTTCTTGGTCTGGGTGAGCACACTTGCCATGAGGGTAACCACCAGGCTGTTGCCTGAGAATTTGGGGTAATGGTGGGATTAGGCAGCCTCAGAGGCATCCATGCATGCTGCCCCTGCTGTTTCCTGTCCATTTCCGTGGTGTTTCCATCATTTTCTGAGGTTTCCAGGTTTTCACCCAGCCTTCCCTAGGCAGAGCCTTGGTCCCCTGCAAAAATGATCGAGTCCCCCATTGACTTCAATGGGGTTCGTTATTCGAAACGAGCACCCGAGCATCGGGAAAAGTTTGACTCGAATAACGAGCACCCAAGCATTTTAGTGCTCGCTCATCTCTAGTTAGGACTCCTTTGCTTCCTCTTTAGGACCCATTTGGTCCTTCCTCAATTTACATTCATTTAGCAATAACAGTGGCTTTGTTTATGATTGTTTCAGTTTTACTGCTACTAGACGTCGAGCATTGACAAGAAATGAGTAATACAGATATGCCATTGCAGTGTTTTCCCTCCATAAGTTGTACACAAAAGTTTTAGGCAGGTGTGGAAAAATGCTGCAAAGTAAGAATGCTTTTAAAAATAGAAGTGTGGGTTTAGTTTTATCAGCTGACAAAATGCAAAATGATAGAACAAAGAGGAATCAGGGAGGTGTCCGATTGGGTCCAAATGCATTCTCCAGCAGGACAACAAACACAAACATACAGCTAATGTCATTACAAAGTACCTTCAGCATAAATAAAAACAGAGAGCTCTGGCAATGATGATGTGACTCCAGAGAGCCCTGATCTCAAGTCTATCTTGGATTATATGAACAGACAGAAGGATTTGAGCAAGCCTACATTCACAGAGGATCTGTGGTTAGTTCTCCATCTGTGGCCTGGCAATATCCCTATGGGTTTCTGAAAAAGATATTCAAATTAGCTTTCCTAAGCATATCTAATGCAGATGTTGGCCATGATAACTTGCATATATTTCCCCCAGAAAGCAAGAGGGGAATTGTCTAGCCTAAAATAATCATCACATATATCCATAATAGAAATACCACCAACCCAGAGGTTTTCTCTAAGGCTGTGCAACTAGAAAAGAACTAGCTGCAGATATGAGGATGGCTTAGCTACTTTTATAGCTTTGCTACATAAGCATCCACTGTGTGAAAATAATACAGTACTCACATGGATGCTGTGTTCTCTATATTGTTTACCTAATAGATGTGCAGTAGCAAGCAGTTATAATCATAACTCCTGCTATTCCAGTTCACCTCAATGGAATAGCTGTTCCCTATCCACCTGTATAGCAAACACAGACAACACCTTTAGCAATCTTAATTCATTATTGTGGATCAATTACAGGCAAACCAGAGATACCTCTAAAGTAACATAAATGAAAGTGAGGCAAGAAAATTACAAAACCTCACAAAGCTTGAACTTCTCTCAACAAAACATGCAAGCTAGTTCTCTTTGTAGAAGGACAAGAGAGCCAGAATGTCTCAAGAGAAATTTGCCTTACTTGGTTGACTTGCACCCTCTTTGGGGTGCTCTTTTTGAAATAAGGAGACCAAAAAATGTGCATGAGTATTGCATGACTATTGCATGGCAGATGACACTACTCTTGGTTTCTTGGAAGAGTATATATCGTTTCTAGGTGTGATTATGTCATCACGTCACCATGCAATCTTTTGCACAGTGTCTTTAATCAAGGTGACCGCAGCAGCATCTACTCGATCAAATGGATAAGGTGAGTATTTTTTATTTTTTACCAAACTAACCCCTGAAAGACACTTGCTTCATGATGATGGCGTCATTGAACCCCTCAGATTCCGCGTTTATTGCTGATCATGGCATCTGAGGGGTTCAATGACAGGGGAGAAGCAAATTTATTTGGGAAATTTGGTGAAGCAGCTGAATCGAATTTTCAAAAACTTTGCTCATGTCTACTGGTAATGTATGGATAAAAATCACTGCTCTTCCAAGGCTTTGGAATCCAGTCGGTGGAATGACTGAAAGAGTCATCACTGATGGGACCACCCACTGGACTTCTAAGAACAGATATACAATAACATGCAAGTTACTGTATATTTAATCTTTTGCTACAAAACTAAATATCAAGCTAATCAGCTTTTCCTGCTATATAGCATGATTCTGCAGATCATACTACTTGTTCAATTAGACATTTTTCCTTTAAAGCGTGAGTATTGGAAAACAATATGAATATCTTTAGATATCTATCTTTAAAGGGGTAATGTCTAAGTGAGGTCCCATGGCCCAACCAAAGGAAATTATTCCAGCAGGCTCATTCTGTATGCGACTAAATACAATTATAATTGCATCATAAATGTTGTCATCATGGGATCATGATTAATAAGAGCTAATAGGAAAATTTTAAATCATTCCATAGGAAATATGTGTGATTGGTTCCAAAGTCACCTCCATGTTCCACTATCATAATATTTATGTTAAACTTATATCTCCTTTAGGGGGTAATGTCTTAGTGAGGTCCAATGCTCCAACCAAAGGAAATGATTCTGAATCCCACCTACCATATATCACCAAATCTACATGATTTTTGGATGTGTTTGACTTCACAGTCACCACTAAATAGGTTTTTCTCCTGGACCTTTGGGGTTCATCATTATTATTTTTTCATTATCAATAAGCTCTAATAGGTTATTAATAAACCAACTCACAAGAAATGAACCTCAGTGGCAGACCTTTCAAAGGAAGTTCTCTTGGTCAACAAGAGTTGAACTGCCCCAGACAGGATTATTTTGTCCTAAAGTTTGATTAGATATTAAAAATATCCAACTGTCAAGCAAATACACTAGTTCAGCATAACAGTAGTAATAGAATTTTACTATGTGCAACACATCCTGCTGCAAATGTAATTAAATAGGATTATCCCTGTAGCAAACATTAAAAAAGTTAAAAAGTAAAAGAAAGTTGACCCAAGTTCCAAGTAAACAAACCTTTCCAGCTGAGTCATCACTGTGACTTTGCTTCAGTATAGATGCAATTTGAAAAATAATGGAATTTCATAATTCATAATTTCATTTGCTGTCCCCGGATTTCCTTTTCTTTAATGTGATGAATTTAGCGACAAAATAATGAGAACGCCAAATGACTCGAGCCAATATGCTAAGGATTACTTCTAAACGTAGTGGTAAGATTTTATGTAGAGGGAACACGAGCCATCGGCTTAATCCTTAGAAAGGTAGCGGCGGTGGAATTATTATTTTCTGCTGAGCGTATGTTAGTGACAGTTCCCTTTAATTGGTGTGCTCCATCTGACCTTTGCTTAATTATAATGTACTTGTAAATCTGTTAAAGGCGCAGTCGCTGCTACTTAACGATTATCTGCCTATGCCAGCGGAATTACTTAAATGTAGACATGGACCTACGTAAGGGCAGGCTTCTGGGTGTATTACATTTTGACACTGTAAATGTGCTTGTTGTTCAATATGTAACAAGATTAGGTGTCATTAGGAAAAACGGGCTATGATGCTATACGGTGTCTGAAATGTCACAGACAATT
The DNA here is from genome assembly GCA_900303285.1 of Rhinella marina. Classification (NCBI taxonomy): domain Eukaryota; kingdom Metazoa; phylum Chordata; class Amphibia; order Anura; family Bufonidae; genus Rhinella; species Rhinella marina. The sequence continues at coordinate 18,647 of ONZH01001006.1, forward strand.
TAGAGCCGTTATTAAAGGGATATTACAGTTTCAGCATATACTGTAAAGATTATTAGTTGTAGAATTAAAAGCTATACCATTTTCCAAAATACTTTCTGTATAAATTCCCTCTGGTTTTTTAAGATCTCTGCTTTCCATCTTTCAATTTTAACCAGTATTTTTCCCTTCTTAAACCCCTGTGACATACTATTACGGCACATAGTCCAGTGAGTTGACACACAAAGCAATCCTCTGCTCAGACAATAAAGACAGCCAAGTTAGTGTTGAGTGAATCGAGGTATCCAAAGTGGACTTCGATCTGAATTTCGTGGAAAATTTGATTCGTCGTGATGCACAACTTCCTCATGCTTTGTGGTAACAAATCAATTTTCCCTGAAATGGCGGCAGGCATGGGATTCATCCAGTTTGTTCAGGTTCGACGGAACCAGTAGTTAAAATTACAGATCCGGCTGGCATCTGAAGATGAGTTCTTCCATTCTATAGTCCTTAGGATTTTTAAAAGTTGGGTGGTATGTGTGTGTAGTTTATATGTGGTGTATTTATGTATGTGTACAACGTATATGGTGTATTCATGTGTATGAGTGTTGCATATATGTGATGTATATGTAAACATGAGTCATGACGCCGCATGTCCGTCGTTGAGTAGGGAACCTGTTGTTAAAAATTTGAATCCCACCCCTGATAACAACTCTAATAGGTCATCTGCGTTCTCCTATTGGAAACTCCCTTTCTACGTCTCACCGCTCCCTGCAGCTACCTGTCACAGAATGGTGATGAAGTGCAACGTCGTCATCTTGTACATCTCATTTTCAGGACTGAACCCTTCCTGGGCCTATTCCACTGTCGGCAAACAAAACAAACAAAACAAAAACAAACCATGAAATAGCATAAAATATCCACCTACTGTATGTGTATTCTAGTAAATTAGTCCTGGTCCAAATACCTTAGCCACGGGGCCACTGTCCGCACACTACACTTCAGTTTATACACATGCGGTAATTGAAGATTATAAAAGTCACTTGTTATCACTACCAAGTCCCATCTTTATAATCTTCAATTACGACATGTGTATGAATTAAAGTATGGAGTGTTGGCCCCGCAGCACACAACTCATTGCTAGACTATTTGAATCAGGACTAATTTATTAGAGTGCACTTAGGGGGTTATTTGCTTTGTGTTTATTTTATGCCATTCCTTTAGCTTATTAGGACTGCATTGCAGGGCACCCTGACCCGCCATCAGGACAACCTGTAAGCAAAGGCATCATATATACAGTTACACATATACGTATGCCTACATGCCAACAGTCCTGAATGTGGCAGGACAATCCATCCTATGAACAAGACCTGAAAGGAGTAGGGTTTTTGCAAATTTAACCCAAAAATAGTGATCTGGGGCTTAAATGTGCATATGTTACTGCACGATGTACAGACAGTCCCTGTAAAGAAACCTTGGAGGCTACAACTGCAGGCCATATGCATAGAACCCCTACTCCGACTCATATCTCCTACAGCAGGGGTCAGCAACCTTTGGCACTCCGGCTGTTGTGAAACTACAGTTCCCATCATGCTCCATTCAGTTCTATGGGAGTTCTGAGAAGAGCAGAGAAATTATGCATGCTGGAAATTGTAGTTTTACAACAGCTGGAGTGCTGGAGGTTGCCTAACTCTGTCCTACAGTACATGTTTATTGAGGCATAGAGTAAAGTGTTCTAATTTTTTAGATTTTGGACATATTTTCCAAAATTTTTGTAATTGCATGTAATTACAAATTTAATATAGTCTGTGAACTACCGTATGGACAGCACTGTGTCTCAGTGGTTAGCACTGGTGCCCTGCAGCGCTAGGGTCCTAGGTTCAAATCCGACCAAAAACAATATCTGTATGGAGTTTGTATGTTCTCCCTGTGTTTGTGTGGGTTTCCTCCGGGTTCTCTGGTTTCCTCCCGCACTCCAAAGACATCCTGATAGGGACCTTAGCATGTAAGTAGAGATGAGTGAAGTGAACTTTGGATGTTATGCCCGAAGTTGCTTTGTTCAAAACTTCGGATTAATACTGTACGGAGATCCGGCTTCATACGGCATTAAAATGTATGGGCTTGGATAAGCCAAAGTAAGTTCACAATGTTGCGTGTGACTTAATTGAACAACTTACTACTGTACGGAGATGGAACTCCGTACAGTATTAATCTGAAGTTATGAACAAAGTGACTTTGGATATAACATCCAAAGCTTATTTCGCTCATCACTATCTGTGAGCCCCATTGGGGACAATGTGATGCTAATGTCTGTAAAGAGCGGTGGAATATAGTAGTGTTATAGAAATGCATAACATAAATAAACTATTCACTGAAATCCATCTATATAGCGCCACCCGCTGTTTGCTTTTTTTCTAATTTCTCTGTCCTGTTCTCTGAGATGGAAGCACATGCTCAGTTCCATCTTCCAACTACCACCAGCTGCAGTAGAAAGGATATGCCCTCTTGAGAGAGTACACGCCCTCTAAACTGACAGTTTAAAATAAATCTAGTGGAGCAATTGTCGTGCACTATATGATATCTGATTTTCATTTTATTTTTACAAATTAATTATGGGATAACCCCTTTAATTCCCCATTGCATTGAGCAGCATCACCATCATATAGTCAGTCATTTGTTACATGGAATAAGTATTCTCTCTTAACATATATCTGTATTCATGGGATCAATTTACCTCTCGTATAGGTTGTATCCTTCTGGCTGAAAGTTCAGATCCAGCAGAAATATATGTAGGTCATCCAGGATGGTGGAAATGGCGTCTTTCTGGGAAGTAGTCATTACGCTAGTTCATCTTAGCAATTATACTGTAGATGTGGAGGGACGATAATCAAGGGATGATAAATGCAGTCAAAATGAATATCAGGTATGCTATACAAGATATGGTAATGTAGAAAGAGAGCAGCATAGCTCTTTAATATAAAACAGATGGCCCCTCGTGTCAGGGCATGACATTTGCTATTAAAACATTGCCATTTTCTCGCTGTATTCCAGTTCTATTTTTATAGTAAAATTCTATTCAATTTAAAAAGAAATATATTTCCAACTAAATATAAAGCTGGAATATTCCAAACTGCTAATATTCAGACCACAGTAATGTTACACCATTGGGGCTACCATAGAGACAAAGAAGAGTGATCAGCCGATCGGGGATTTAAAATCAATGTGACTGCTCATTTCCCCTGCAGCGGCCACTATAGGAAAAATTTAGCATTACATCCAAATGAATAGGCGACCATGTGATACACTTGAATAATATCCATACAGGGGTGAATTGGCCATAGACCTTAGAGGGAAATTTCTCGGTGGGCTGATGCCTAGAGGGCCGCCTGAGTCCTCTTCATGACTGGTCAGTGGAAGCTTTTGGGGCCATATTTTGTGCTGCTGGCAGTATGGTATTTTGCTCTGTTGGGGTGGTGTAATGTGCCACAATATGGTATTGCTGGATCCGACTACAAAATAGGGACATTTTTAGTATTTTTCCAGGGCCACTTTAAGTTTCCAGTATGCCCCCGTATCCATATGACCTAAAAAGCTGTATGGATGGGTATTATCTAGAAAGGATAACATTTTTGTGTTATGCTAGTAGTTGAAATGGACATACACCATGTAAAGCCATGGTGGGTTCCCCATTTGAGTCCTACCTAAAGGGACATACTCTTAACAGCAGTTCTCTGATCTAGTTTGCAGAGGGGAGAACAAAAGCTGTAGACCCCTACTATGATGTTCATAGCCCTCCATAGGCTATATAGGAATAGGGTTATCCAAATTTTTATTCATTCAAGACTGCTTCCCTCCCATACTGAACTGTTAAACATCTCATTAAGCTTGAAGGGGTCTTCAAGTAGTAAGGTATTAATGACTTACCCCACAGAAAGGCACTAATTACCAGATTGATGGAAGTTCGATAGCTGGTACCTCCCCCCACTGATCAGCTTTTTTGGCAACTGCCATCATTGGTAACTTAATAGTGGACAGAGGTGGAGCAGGTCACCAATGGGAGCTGTTCTGTAGTACCCTGGCCAATGCACAGCAGATGAAGCCTTCTGCATTTGGATCCATTCATTCCTTAGTTTACACTGATGGAAGCTTCCAAAAACAGGTGATCAATGGCGTACCAGTTGTCGGACCACCATTGGTCTGATATTGATGAGCTGTCCTGAAAAGACACATAGGGTAAAATCCTAGAGATACACCTAGATTGTAGACCTCGATCCCTCACTGAATTGGTACAGAATATGAATCATTATTGTATGTTTTTTATTTCTGTATGACATTTTTGGTCATCTTTTTGTAACATGTTAAGAACGGTACCTTTTGAATATTAAATCTTAAATTTAATAAGTACATTCTTTGCTGCTCTAAGCGTACCCACACCTTCCAAGTACATTTGAAAGCATGTATGCCAAAGGTCTTGCTTGTTGTATGCCAGAACACAGTGTGCACCTGTGAGTCCGTGTGAATTTGTAACCTGGGTATCCGGTAGGCCTCTGACCGGTGGTGGCAGCATTATATGTGGATGTGTAGATACGTTTGGGAATCGCTTAACTCTTTTGTAGCCTAATGTGTTAGGCTACTGTCACACTAGCATTTCTATTCATAAAGATCCGTCATAGGGTGTCAATACCAGAAAAAAAATTTCCGTTTTGTCCCCATTCATTGTCAATGGGGACAATACATAACTGAACAGAACAGAGTGCTCTACCAGAGAGCAAACTGCAGCACACTGCGGTTTTCTTTCCGTCATGGGATTCAGAGCAAGATGGATCCTTCATGAACCACAATCCAAGTCAATGGGGACGGATCTGTTTTCTCTGACACAATCTGACGCAATAGAAAACGGATCCGTCTTGGCTATGTTAAAGATAATAGAACTGGATCCGTTCATAACGGATGCAGCCGGTTGTATTATCAGTAACGGATACCAGAGTGTTCTAGATAAAATTCCTTTATTAAGTCCATGGAAACAAGTTCAAAATATTAAACCACCAATGGGAGAAAAAACTCAGACCCAGAACATGCTGAGAGTAAAAAAAAACAAACAAAACAAAACAAAAAAAAACCTCCTGAATTTAATATTTCTCACAGACTGGAGGTGAAATTTTTTGCCTAAAGACGCCAGCTAAAAAAAAACACCACCAATGCAAAAAACCATCAAAAAATCCCCCAAATGTGTGAAATCACCAATAAGATTAACAAATAATTGTCTTTACACTAAAATACTTTTTCCCTCTTTTGGCATTAATTACCTTCAATGCTACACTAAGATTCTGGGCAGAATGTGTGCGTCGAGATTGTAATTATGTTGCCTAAGTTATTATAAGTCATAGCTATAACGTTTGCATATTTGCTGCAGTATTTATGATATTGAACACTTAATGGGCTAGTTCCTTGTCTTCATTAGTGATGTGTTTGTTAATGAGTTTTACCTAATAGACAATCAATATTTCCATTAAAGTGAACTGCAGATCTGTAGAAAAGCAAATCGTTTATGTTTTGATCCACACAAATCTTTGGCTTTTCAGATCTTGTAGAAACTTTTATTTTACAAACACTAGAAAATGCTTACTGATATTGTACTGAATACTGTGCCATTGAGATAATGATTGTATAACTTTATGTAGGTAGAGAAAGGTAGGGGGCTACTATGGGGTCCTTGGAGAAACGGGGCATCATTGGTCTTTGCTATTGAGTGGTAAGAACATGAGCAGGACTCATCTTTACAGGTCAACTGATTCATTTGTCAGCAGGGGTGGAAGTAACCACACCTTTCTTCCATAGAAGACAAAACTTAGCATCATAAAAGAAGGACAATTTGTGTTATTTTAGCAATTCTCTCCCTCTTTCTCTATCTCTCTTTACTTCCCTCTCTCCCTTTCTTTCTCTCTTTCATGCCCAATCAGAAAGTGTTGAGGCCGTTTGACTTTTTCTCATTTTGTTATGGAAATGTCACCTCTGCATTGTACAGTGCCTTGTGAAAGTATTCGGCCCCCTGGAACTTTTCAATCTTTTGCCACATTTCAGGCTTCAAACAAAAAGATATAACATTTTTTTTAATGAAGAATCAACAACACGTGGGTCACAATTGTGAACGAAATTTATTGGATCATTTAAACTTTTTTTGTAATAATAAAGCTGAAAAGTGGGCGTGCAAAATTATTCGGCCCCCTTGCATTAATACTTTGTTGCGCCACCTTTTGCTGCGATTACAGCTACAAGTCGCTTGGGGTATGTCTCTATCAGTTTTGCACATCTAGAGACTGAAATTCTTGCCCATTCTTCCTTGCAAAACAGCTCAAGCTCTTTGAGGCTGGATGAAGAGCGTTTGTGAACAGCAGTTTTCAGCTCTTTTCACATATTCTAAATTGGATTCAGGTCTGGACTTTGACTTGGCCATTCTAAGACCTGGATACGTTTATTTTTGAACCATTCCATTGTAGATTTTGCTTTATGTTTGGGATCATTGTCTTGTCGGAAGATAAATCTCCGTCCTAGTCTTTTGCAGACTCCAACAGGTTTTCATCCAGAATGGTCCTGTATTTGGCTCCATCCATCTTTCCATCAATTTTAACCATCTTCCCTGTCCCTGCTGATGAAAAGCAGGCCCAAACCATGATGCTGCCACCACCATGTTTGACAGTGGGGATGGTGTGTTCAGGGTGATGAGCTGTGTTGCTTTTACGCCAAACATATCGTTTTGCATTGTTTCCAAAAAGTTTGATTTTGGTTTCATCTGACAAGACCACCTTCTTCCACATGTTTGGTGTGTCTCCCTGGTGGCTTGTGGCAAACTGTAAAGAAGACTTTTTATGGATATCTTTGAGAAATGGCTTTCTTCTTGCCACTCTTCCACAAAGGCCAGATTTGTGAAGTGGTGGACTGATTGTTGTCCTATGGACAGACTCTCCCACCTCAGCTGTAGATCTCTGCAGTTCATCCAGAGTATTAATGGGCCTCTTGGCTGCATCTCTGATCAGTCTTCTCCTTGTTTGAGATGAAAGTTTAGAGGGACGGCCGGGTCTTGGTAGATTTGTAGTGGTCTGATACTCCTTCCATTTCAATATGATCGCTTGCACAGTGCTCCTTGGGATGTTTAAAGCTTGGGAAATCTTTTGGTATCCAAATCCGGCTTTAAACTTCTCCACAACAGTATCACGGACCTGCCTGGTGTGTTCCTTGGTCTTCATGATGCTCTCTGTGCTTTAAACAGAGACTATCACAGAGCAGGTGCATTTATACGGAGACTTGATTACACACAGGTGAATTCTATTTATCTTCATCAGTCATTTAGGACAACATTGGATCATTCAGAGATCCTCAATGAACTTCTGGAGTGAGTATTCTGAACTGAAAGTAAATGGGCCAAATAATTTTGCACGCCCAGCTTTCCAGTTTTATTATTACAAAAAAAGTTTAAATGATCCAATAAATTTAGTTCCACTTCACAATTGTGACCCCCTTGTTGTTGATTCTTCACCAAATATTTAAAATGTTATATCTTTTTGTTTGAAGCCTGAAATGTGGCAAAAGGTTGAAAAGTTCCAGGGGGACGAATACTTTCGCAAGGCACTGTAATGTAGATGTCTGTGCCAATGTCCTCCTCTGCCTCCTCATCCTTCACCTTATCCTCAGCTTCCATTGTAGACACAGCTTAGGTCACACCGGGGAGGAACCTCTCTGCGTAATTAACCAACAAACAATATCAGCAATAATAGCAAGAACATTCTGTCTGCACTGCATCACTGAGGGCTGAACCATTCTGGTGTGAATGCACTCCTATTACCAGGGGAGTAGCATTCATGTGCACTTTTGCCCCAACTATCTAAGAGGCGACCTTGATTAAGGTGGTACATATAGGTGTGTGTGCTCCTCCTCTCATTGGTTGCTGATGCACATAGAGGTAACTAGGAGCAGCACACTATATGTGCAGGGTCTGCGCACCTAAACATAGATGCACAACCCCATAGTTAGGTTTAGCGTAGGACCTGCCTGAACTGAGACCACCGTGGCGCTGGGTAGGTGGGCACAGATGTATTTTGATCAAAATGTATTGGCTAAGAGTCTCAGATTTTATCTATAGAGTGAGGGCTTAGTCCATATATTGTTTGCATCTATTGTTTTAGTGCATTTTTTCCGTGAATTTCTACATTGAACCATGCGCCCTGCATGGCGCATGTCTTTAATCTGGTTGTAAAGTGGTTCCTCAAATCTTCCACCCAACTACAAGACATCTTAAAAATAACCAGGAAACTGTCACGAGCGGGAGGGGAAGTAGTGAGCCCTGTCTGTATACCCAACCGCTGTCCCTGCCTACTTACACGGCCCGTCCTAAACAACGGCGCGTAACTGGTCGACAAGCTTTGACCTACGTAAGTGCAGGGGCATAAAGGGAAGGGAAGACAAAGGGAATAACTAACACAGACAGAACACACACAATAAAGAAGGGTCAGTCTAGCCAAGGGTCGTATCAGGAGGTCACGTCAAATACCAGGGAGAAAACTGAAGGCGAAGTCCAAAGTCCAAAAGCCGAAGTCCGATAAACCCTGAAACCAATCACTCACAAAACCACTAGCACTGCTGGAAAAGACCAAACACAGGTAACCTGAGGCTGCCTGCTTAAATTGGCCCAGAACATGGGTCATGTGATGTGGCCATCGTCACATGACCCAACTCAGAAACTTAAAACACAAAAGCACTGACTAATGGGCATCGTCGCTCAGCTCCTCTGATGCTTGTTGTCCAGGGTATGGACAAAGCTGGCCATGCTAATGAAGCATACGTTACTGGGTCCTCCAGTACCCTGGTTGCTAGGGGAAACAACCTGTTCAGAGTTAGACACGAGAGACCAGCAGCGCAATAAGGATGAGGCGCGTCGCTGGCTCACCGTGACATAAACTGTGCATGTACTCCAGCCACCCTGCAAATTATGCCCTCCTTGAACTGCAAAAGCACAATGGTGTTCTACAACATCGCCTCATATGCAATGTTTCCCCACGTTGGAACTCCACCCACCACATGCTTGACTGAGTGTACGAGCAGTGGAAACCCATGACCAATTTCTTGATGATGCCAACGGACAGGACTACTCCCCGGTGTAACTTTGATGTTAGACAGTGGAATCTCATGTGTGACACTTCCCGTTTGCTAAGGCCGTTTTAGAAGGTTATTTTCTTTGTCAGTCACCAAGACTACGGGATGAATTATGTCATTCCACTTCTTCACATTTTGGAGGGGATGCTGATAAATCTGGCTATTGAGAGGACAGAAGACGTGGCGCCTACATCTCATGTTCACCTGAGACCTTTGAGGGCTGAACTGGCACAGGAGGCAAAGGAGGAGGACATACATGCCCAGGAATTCTATACAGAAATAGGTGGTTTATCAGCCCAAGTGACAGGAGAGGAGCAAGAGGGTGATAACGAAGATGACGCAGATGACCCTACAGACTGTGGCATTATTCAGTGGAGATGGATGCAGGGAGTCCCTCCAATTCCCTTACTAAAATGGCCAGATGCATGCTGAGTTGCTTGCTTAGTGACAGCTACATTATCACAGTTTGGCAGAGGGATGACACCCTCTCCTATACTGGTCCAAAACGAGGGCCTTTGTATAGCTTCTGAGAGGGATGAAAAACTTAACTACTATTGAGACATCCTTTTTAGTCAGTTTGTTGCTGCCTATGAACGATATCACCCATCCTCATGAAGGTCTGACTGGAAGGACCATCTGAACTCATGCTCCACTGACTGCTGGAGGGGGTTGGGGAGAAGAAACAGCACCAGCTCCATCAACAAAAACTTGAGTCTTATTTCTTAACCTGCCTACTGAAGAAACCACCCAGTAGTAGCAGGACATGGAGCAGAACCTGAACCAACAATTGGTTGCATACTTGGACTATACTCTGCCACCCCATATCCAAGATCCTTTGGACTATTGGGCAGCGAAACTTGAATTGGGGCTGCAACTGGTAGAGTTTTTCCCTGGGCAGGGTTTCCTGATCAGCCAGTCGTATGATATCAGAGCGGGTGTTTAGTGCTCTGGATGGCTTAGTTACCCCAAAGGGAACTTGCCTTTCAACAGGAAATGATGAGAGACTAACCTTTATAAAGACGAATCAGGCCTGGATCAACCCGGATTTCCAGACAATAGTGCCTGATACAACAGAGTAGATCATTCTGGCAGTAATGATCTACTTGGAAGTGCTGCCACACCAGAACATTGTGAAAAATGGCTTGTTACTTCTGTCCATGTGCTGCCACTATTCTGATGCTGTCACCCTCCTGATGCCACATGCCCTACTGTGATCTGCCTCTATCTTGTGCTGTTACTGCTACTGCTGTTGCCCCCCTCCCCACTCTGTTCCAAGGCCGCTATTGTGACTCTTAATGCTTTTGCCACCCTCACCACTCAGTTTCGGGCCACTATTGTTACTCTTCACGCTGTTGCCACCATCCTCACTTTGTTATGAGGCCACTATTGTGACTCTTCATGCTTTTGTCACTGTCAACAGTCTGTTATGGTGCCACTAGTGTCTCTGTTTGGCCGAGTTGACATGATCCGTCAGAAGAACAGAAAAATAACAAAAAAAATGGGTCCAGTTTTTTGAGTGTCCAGAAGGCCTCTATAACATGCTCAGTATTTTGCATCAGGATTTCATCATGATTTGAAAGCCAAAAGCAGGAGTTGGGTCCAAAACACAGAAGACATGCAAATATTTCCATCAAATGTTATCTCTGTTTTGGACCCACTCCTGTTTTTGCCTTACCAATACTGATCAAATGTTGACCAAATACTGACAGTGTGAAGGTGGATGCTCAAACTACAGGATCCACTTTTTGGGGCTGCTCTTCTGACGAATCAGAAGTACAGAAAAATAAACAGTGATATGAACACAGCCTTACTGCATACACCCTTCCCACTGTCATGGGGCCACTACTTGAATTTTGGGCCACGTTGATAAATTAGACTTGATACTAACACTGACTTGTAAGGCGACACTGTGATATAAATTCAGGAGCCAAGCCTACTCTTGGATTAGGTATCATAAATAGATTTGCACCTGTTCTGTTGGTTTGACCCACAAATGCTTTGGGCTGATAATAACTGATCAAATAAGTGAAATGTGAACTAAGCATAATAGTGACGCACAGTCATTCCACATCTAACAGAAGGGATTCAAATGCATGTGTACTGCCATAACATGGATTAAAATAGTCTTTTTTTCCTCCACTACTTTATTGGTGCTGCATGTTCTTATTTTGTTCCACTAAAGGGTCATTGGGACACCTGCAGGGGCGCACCGCATTTTTAAAAAAGTTTTACTGATGATGCATGCTTTTTTTTTTTGTTTGTCTAGCTAGGGGTTAGCTAGGAATGTTGGTAGCCTGCACAAAGATGTGCACGGCCATATATGTGACCCGCCTGTCATTCAGATACACAGTAACTGTTTTGCTACCAGAAAGTACTAGCTATGCACGTTGCTGCTCTGCACAGTGCTGTACACCAGGATACATTCTCCCTTAAGTTTAACTCCAGGCCAGGATAGACCTGATTTAACATGTTGCATGACAAATTAATTCAGATCAAAGTAAATGTTTTGGAAAAATTTGTCGAAACAAATTTTAAAATCGATTCGCACATCTCTGGAGTAGATCCTAAAAATCTTCCTTCCTCTCCATTTATACAAAGACATTCCCAGACAAGAATGGCACCTGTCTGTCTGTATAATATCTTAATTTTTTTGTTCACAAATAAAACTTTTTTACATGCCTAGGAATGAATAGATTTAATTACCAGCTACTTTTAGCTGGAGAAGTCTGTTTTTGTATTCACATTATGCTCTCATCCTAATATAATTTTCTCAACACATTTAAATTTGGATTTCAACACATTTCATAAGCCTTTTTTGCCTTTTCTTTCATTAGAACAGATCATCATCCTGTGTAATTTTAGCAAGATCAAGTAATTTGCCACAAGGCTGCATGTTTAATAAGGAAATTATAAAAGTGTGCTGAAAGTGTACAAAAGTTCCAGTATATTCTTTAGCAATTAAATTTTATTTCTCTGTGAGCATTCATATATTGTGGCATTTACATAGTGATCCAAAAAGGTTGTACCTTCAATGACCTTGTTCCTGCATTTTGAAGAATGCAATAAAACCAAATATACTGTATATATCCATAAGAGCATAGAGGTAAACCCATTCAGGAATAATAAAGATTTCTATAGGTTCTTGTGCAGATTTAAGAAAATATGTTTCAGTCTTGTTTGGTAGATAGAGTTAGATGGATAGAGATAGAGATAAATGGATATTGTACAGATGTAGCACAGTTAATGGTCACAGTTATAATGTGTTAACTAGATGTGATAGCTCAAGGAAGTATGGGTTTTTCGAAAATAAAAAAAGCAATATTCACCTCCCCAGTCCCCCGATTCTTCAGTTCTCTGCCAGTCTATATTTCCTGTGCCTCACGACATATAGAAAATGAGCACTCAGCTGGCTGAGTAGGTATTTCCTATATTTCAAGAGGGACCGGAAAGCAGGGGCCGATAGGAACCCAAAAAGCATTAGAGCAAGGGATTGTTGAGGTTGGTATTGCTTTCTTTATTATTTCAACAAATCATGACCCTTAAAAAAATCTGCCAGCTAATCTCTTTAAAAGCTGCTGTCTATTAGACTGCATGTACAAGGCATGTACAAGCCCCCATTGCCTCTCATCAGCCCCCATGCCTCAGATGACATAAAATAAAAAAAAACACTTACCTCTTCAGCTCTAGACGCCCCTGCTCCTGACCTTCGGCACTCCTCCTGGTCTTCCTGTCATCTGCTGTGCTGTGACCTGACGTGCACAGTGTGAGGTCACAGAGCGCCCTCATGCTGTGCGCAGCCACAGCACAGCTGACAGCCGAGGACCAGGAAGCAGCGAGTACAGAGCCTTCACCGCTTCCTGGTCCTCCGGTACTAATGAGCGCTTCCATAATGAAAGCGTTCATTAGTATTCACCCCATAAGACGCAGGTACATTTTCTCCCAACTTTTCGGGGGGAAAATGCGACCTAGAGGGCGAAAAAAATGGTAGATAGGACTACACAGTCACTGATTTCTTTTACATAATGTTGTTGGTGGTTGAATGTTCATCACTTACCTGGGAAAAAGATGGAACCAGGATGCACTGTGAGAACAAGACAAGCCCATGGAGACAATGTGATGCTCTGGGCAATGTTCTGTTTGGAAAACTTGGGTCTTGGCATCATGTGGATGTTACCTTGATGTATACCACCTTCCTAAACACTATTACAGACCAGGTGGACCACTTCATGGCAGCGGTACTTCCTAAAGCGTCTCTGTCTACAGTATCTGGAGGAGCTATCCTGTCTGTGCAATACATAGACAACCTAGTGAGCTTTCTGTGGCCATACCTCGCTGCTTTGATTGACAGGGCCAGGCAGTGGGAAAGCAGCAAGGGTGGGGCTGGCCACAGAAAGGATCAGAGCTTAGGTGCAACAAGAGAAATGATAACACCCTCATTGCATTAAAGGGATAATTCGCTTATAAAGAAAAAGTATCATAACTCAGGAATGGATCCTCGAATCAACAAAAGAAAACCAGCGTTTTAATCAGGAGCACCACAGCTATGTGTCTACGCCATAATTCTTTGGGATTTTTCTCACCTTTCTGAGCCTTTTGAACATTGTGATAGAATACTGTATGACAAGACCGAGTTTAATATCTGGTGTCACATCCCCTGATATTGTACACACATTACACTTAGCAACATCTATAATTTAATCATTATAGATTACATTTCTATCTCTGTGTTACAGGAAAAGACAAATGTATATCACGTCTCTGACGTCTTCATTTACACTCTGAAGGGCTGAAATGAAATATGAATACAATTACCTCCTACTGCATTTAAATTGCCATTACCCATTATTTACCAGTAAAATGTCGGAGCGCAAGCCAGTATTTTAATGTTCAGCATAAATATTTGATTATGTCAGAGATGTAACAGAAAAATCTATTTATCCATCGAAATATAAACCGCAATCAATGAATATTTATGGGCGCAAAATAACAGTGATGGACCGGAGTCTTCATGAAATCTGAAGCTGAATTCTTATAAATGACTTTGGAACTGTTGATCATTTTTCCACTTTTTATAACATTTTTTCTATAATTTGTTTTCGTAAGCCTACAAAAAATAAAAGTTATTCCATAAATTACATGTGCAGTCAATGCCAGCGAACAACTCTTCTATGAAAAAAACAAACCTTTTATATGGTGATATTAATGGCAAAATAAATAACGGAACCTGTGGTAATTAAAAATTAAGTTATCCCCCGCTCTTTAAAGGGGAGCTTGACATGTCTGTTTTAGTAACTACATGAATTTCCCTCTATTCTTATGACTCTGCGTTGTGCCATTCCTTTATTATTCATGCTAGAAGTTATAAATGAAGTCTGCAATGAAAATCCAGTTGGATGTCGCCAGTTGGGTGTGTGTTTATCCACAGGCTCACATTATCCAATCAGTGCTGGAGGTATCAGTCTGCACAGGGACACACCCTCAACTGGTGACACCCATCTGGACCTTCATTGCAAACAGCTCCAGATTCATTCATAACTTCTAGAAGAAGTAATACATGAATGGTACAACACAGTCAACAATGCTCCAGAATTGTTATTACATGGGGGATTCAGGTAGTTCTGAAACATGCTAGGAGAAGTGACAGGTCCCTTTAACTTTTCCAAAATGTTGTTAATATCTTATGCAAATGTAATGCAATATTGTCACATGATAGGAAAATCCTTGACAGGCTTCAATTCATATCACAACCACTAGGTGGCCAACAGATACAGATATTGCAGACAGATATAGCATACAAATGTCATGACAGAGTATCACACCCGCTCCAGTAATACCTTCAATCAATGACATTTAACCACTCAGTTGCCTTGGCCAAATATAACCACTGCATACCCTCAGTGAAAATGCAGGAGTCAAGCGCTTCCACTCTGGTAACAGCTTCCCCCATCTGAGATTGGGGAAGCTGCTAGTTACATACCTTGTAGTGATAGACCAGAACCTGGCTTAAGGCTCCAATGCCTATCACTGGTATATTCCAATACAGGCCTGCAAGTGGCAGCACAGCATTGGAATATACTGAATTGTGTATTCTATAATGGATAAAATACTATTACAGAATACAAATGACAATCTAACGATCACTTGTTATAGTTACCTAGGGTGACTTTAAAAGAGTAAAAATTTTAAAAATGAAAAAAAAAAAAAATTAAATCACCTCTTTTCCCCAAAATTAAAATCAAATGAAATAGATAATAAAAAATAAACATAATAGGCATTGCTGCCTCTGAACACATACTATTAAAATATAAAATATTTATCCTATATGCCAAATGGCGTATATTTTTATAATGCATTTATATAATGCATTGTTAACACTGTAAAAAGAACACCCATAAAACTGTTGCAGAATTGTGTTTTCCCCAATTCCATAACATTTGGAATTTTTCCAGCATTCCACTTGTCACAAACTAGTTGGTGTGGACCCACTGTGCCTCGTGCCCTACCTCCTCTAAGGGCGTTGTCTAAGTGAAACCCCTCCATCTTCACCATACCCCTGATGGTGGGGATAGACTTTCCGAGGGGAACACCAGGTCGCTACCTCTTGAGGAGGGTTGGAACATGAGGCAGCTGGTCCAGGCGGACCAGGGGATACCTGCGAAGGTACTAGAGGTACAGTGGTGGTCAGCAGGCCGGGTCATTTTCAGGAGCAACTATGCAGGACATAAGGATGAGGCAGAGGCAAAGTCAGACAGGCAATGGGTCAGGGCAGGTAGCACAGGAACGAGCCAAGCAATCTTGGTCGGCAACAAAAAGGTCAATGCAGGCAGGCAAGGATCAGGCGGGTAGCGGAGTCAGATAACAAAGCAAGGTTCAGAACACAGGAACACAAGCAGGAACAGGCACAACCAAATGCAAGATAAGGACTTTGACACTGAGGCATCTGGGAAGAGGGCTGAGTGACTTAAATAGGGCCAGGGTTGGTCAATGAGGACACGTGATCCATCCACATGATTTAGCATGGTCACATGATCAAACCACATGATCTAACTTGCTCCAGCCCAGAGGGAGTGATGTAAGGAACAAGGATGTTTTAGCCAGGGCTGAATGGAAGCTCTGGAGCAGATCACAATGCAACAACACTTACACAGCCAGAGCCCAGGACTGCAGTGGTGAACGGGAAACACAAGCAATGAAAAATGAAAATACTAAACCAGAAAATGACCATGTCAGGAAATGGGTTAAAGCTGGGGACCTCGTGCCACACATCCCAGGACCATCCATTTTGGAGACAAGAATATCCAGTTCTAGTGAAGTAAGTAAGGAAATTGTGGCACACGGACGTTATCTGTATTTTTTGGGTCTGTGATTTGAGGACTGCAAAACATCTGATGTCATGTGCATTTAGCCTTAATCATAGAACTTAAAGGAAACCTATCATGTTGAACATGATACCTGAGCTGAAGGCAGCCAGTTGTAGAGCAGGAGGAGCTGAGCAGATTGATATATAGTTTATGGTAAAATAGTCAGTATAACTTGTAATTTATCCATTTATAGGCGTGCTCATTCTGGTCTTTTAAGTCAAGGAGGTGGTTCTATCAGTGATTCACACCCTTCCCTCTATGAGGAGGCGGTTTTATCAGTGATTGACAGCCTTCCCTCTATGAGGAGGCGGTCCTATCAGTGATTGACAACCTTCCCTCTATGAGGAGGAGGTCCTATCAGTGATTAACAACCTTCCCTCTATGAGGAGGCGGTCATATCAGTGATTGACAGCCTTCCCTCTTTGAGGAGACGGTCCTGTCAGTGATTGATAGCCTTCCCTCTATGAGGAGGCAGTCCTATCAGTGATAGGACTGCCTCCTATCACTGCCACAAAGTTGCAGCTAGTACTTTAGGACATTAGTATTGCTGATTATGGAGGTCCCGAGGTTTAGACCACTACAGTTCACATAGTGATGACCTTTCCAAAGGAGAAAACCACCAATATGCATGGAGTTTGTACATCCTCCCTATGCTTCTGTAGTTTTCTTTAGGGTGCTCTGTTTTCTCCAACATTCCAAAAATATAATTTAGAATTTTTATTGTGAGCCCGAATGGGGACCAAGACTGATATGAATGACAGCGGTCTCTGTACATTGCTATATACATGAATCAATTAAAATAGTATCTGTTCTAATGAAACATATCTTTCTATTACCGTTAGTCCCATATTAAGATGTAGAATTTCTATCCAAAAATTCTCTTCTGCTGTCTCCTCATTCCAGTAGTACTCATCGGCTTGTTTTCATTTCCCAATCTACAAATCTATACTTATCCTATTTATTTTATTTTTTCTTTTTTTCCCTTAATTAATTCTGAAGTTATTTTATTTTTTATTGTGTTATTAAAATCAAAGTACACGGCTTGTAATATAATGCTTGCTTCCATTCCCAAAAAGGGAAACAAGAGTTAGCATGAAATGATAGAACTCCACTTTCATGTCCAGCCATGCGGTTTCTTCATGGCAAAATAATCACTTAAAGATGAAATTTCTCATTCAGTTTCCCATCTATTTTACAGCGCCTAATTGGAGACTCCATAAGGGAGCGGCTACATTTTTAAGTCTGATATCGTAAGCCACAAAAGACTTGACGTACATGTGTTTTCAGTCTCTAACCTTGTCCTACTGAAAATACATACATAAACATACACCTAAGGAATTAAATGCGTCTACTGGGACGTCTTTGATCCCCCATGAAATCAAATAGGCAACAGATTTAAAGGGTTTTATTGAAAAACAAATATTTTTTCCACAACAACTTGCCATGCAAAATGAGTTAAAGCCGGAGCAATATCCTTGGATAAACTAATATACTTTCCTTTAAGCATTTTGAAATATTTGCAATTATCGAATTTGCAAAATGAGATTATATCCCTTTTCAAAGCCTCTAAATGCAGGACAGTTTGATACCGCAGTTAATCTTTTGGTCATAACAAGAATATTTTTTTACATTGATAAAACTATTTCGATATGAGTATAGAAGAGAAACATATGTTCCGAGATTTTAACAATTTAATTTTTGAAAAATTATATTTTAGTTGCCAGTCAACTGTACAACTATTAGACTGTTTGGGACATTGACTTCCACAGTAGGATTTATAGATAGAGTAATTGCATTTTGTATAGAACATGAGGACATTTTGTCCATGTTTGTATGTCATTCTGAAGCTAGAATAATTTGTTTTCTATCGCATTCATTCTGAAGCTAGAACACCTTGTTTTCTACTACATTACAAGCTTTGTGCTAGGGAGATTACATTTATTTAAAGCACAAACTTAAACTGTTTGCTTAATCTCTAAAGAAGTATAAAGGGTTAATGCATTATTTTTCATGGAAAATGTGCACATTTCTTCCCGTCTTGTACCATATTGGGTAAGACGTTCCCACATTGTAACATAGTAACATAGTAACATAGTTTATAAGGCCGAAAAAACACATCTGTTCATCCAGTTCGGCCTGTTTTCCTACAAGTTGATCCAGAGGAAGGCAAAAAACCCCTGTGAGGTAGAAGCCAATTTTCCCCACTTTAGGGGAAAAAATTCCTTTTCAACTCCAATCAGGCAATCAGAATAACTCCCTGCATCAACGACCCCTCTCTAGTATCTATAACCTGTAATATTGTTATCCTCCAGAAATACATCAGGGCCCCTCTTGAACTCTTTTAGTGAACTTACCATAACCACCTCCTCGGGCAGAGAGTTCCATAGTTTCACTGCTCTTACCATAAAGAATCCTCTTCTATGTTTGTGTACAAACCTTCTTTCCTCCAGGCGCAGAGGATGTCCCCTCGTCACAATAACAGTCCTGGGGATAAATAGATCATGGGAGAGATCTCTGTACTGACCCCTGATATATTTATGCATAGTTATTAGATCTCCGTTCAGTTGTCTTTTTTCTAAAGTGGATAACCCTAATTTTGATAATCTTTCTGGGTACTGTAGTCCACCCATTCCAGTTATTACTTTGGTTGCCCTCCTCTGAACCCTCTCTGCTATGTCTGCCTTGTTCACAGGAGCCCAGAACTTTGTACAGTACTCCATGTGTGGTCTGACTAGTGATTTGTAAAGTGGCAGGACTATGTTCTCATCACGGGCATCTATGCCCCTTTTGATGCAACCCATTATCTTATTGGCCTTGGCAGCAGCTGTCTGACACTGGTTTCTACAGCTTAGTTTGCTGTTCACTAAAATTCCTAGGTCCTTTTCCATGTCAGAGTTACCCAATGTTTTACCATTTAGTATGTACTGGTGACTTGCATTATTCCTTCCCATATGCATAACCTTACATTTGTCAGTGTTAAACCTCATCTGCCACTTCTCTGCCCAAGCCTCCAGTCTATCTAGATCCATCTGTAGCAGTGTACTGTCCTCTTCTGTGTTAATTATTTTACACAGTTTAGTGTCATCTGCAAAAAATGATATTTTACTGTGCAAGCCTTCTACAAGATCATTAATAAATATATTGAAGAGAATAGGGCCCAATACTGACCCCTGTGGTACCCCACTAGTGACAGTGACTCAATCTGAGTATGTACCATTAATAACCACCCTCTGTTTTCTATCACTGAGCCAGTTGCTTACCCACAGACATTTTCTCCCAGGCCAAGCATTCTCATTTTATATACTAACCTTTTATGTGGTACTGTG
This sequence comes from Rhinella marina, assembly GCA_900303285.1. Classification (NCBI taxonomy): domain Eukaryota; kingdom Metazoa; phylum Chordata; class Amphibia; order Anura; family Bufonidae; genus Rhinella; species Rhinella marina. The sequence continues at coordinate 38,457 of ONZH01001006.1, forward strand.
TCAAATGCTTTGAAGAAGTCCAGATATACGACATCCATTGATTCACCGCGGTTCAGTCTAGAACTTACCTCCTCATAGAAACTGATTAAATTGGTTTGACATGACCGATCCCATGACCGAAGCCATGCTGATATGGAGTTATTTGCTTATTTTCATTGAGGTACTCCAAGATAGCATCTCTTAGAAAACCCTCAAACAGTTTACCCACGACAGATTATAAACTTACCGGCCTATAGTTCCCGGGCTCTGTTTTTGGACCCTTTTTGAATATTGGCACCACATTTGCTATGTGGCAATCCAGTGTAACACTCCCTGTCAGTATAGAGTCCTTAAATATCAGAAATAAGGGTTTGGTGATGACATTACTTAATTCTCTTAGGATACAGGGGGTATATGCCATCCGGTCCTGGCGATTTGTCTATTTTAATCTTTTTAAGCCGTTGCTATACTTCTTCCTGGGTCAGACAGGGCACTTTTAATGAGGAATTTTCTTTTATATTCTGCATTTTATCTGAGTTTATTTTCCTCAGTGAATACAGTGGAGAAAAAGATATTTAGTAGCTTTGCTTTCTCCTCATCGCTCTCTGCAACTCCCCCCTCATCACTCTGTAAGGGGCCAACACCTTCAGGTTTATACTTTTTACCATTTATATAATGAAAGAACATTTTATGATTAGTTTTACTCTCTTTGGTGATTAATCTCTCGGTCTCTAGTTTGGCTGTTTTTATTTGTCTTTCAGATATTCTCTTTTGTTCCTCATAGTTTTTCAATGCTTCCTCGCCACCCTCCTGTTTTAGTGATTTAAATTCTTTTTGTCATTTATTGTTTTTTTCTTGTTCCTTAACCTTTTATTCCCATAAGGTATGTACCTATCACAATTAGATATTAGGATGCTTTTAAAAATCTCCCATTTTGTGGCTATATTTTTATTTTTGAGGACTTTGTCCCAGTTAGTTAGGCCTATCGCCTCTCTTAGTTGGCTAAATTTAGCTTTTTTGAAGTTTGGTATTTTTGTTCCTCCCTGAAGAAACACTGCTTTGAATGACAATTTGAAGGTCATTATTTTATGGTCACTATTTCCCAGGTGTTTCCCAACCTGCACATCTGTTGTTCTGTCTATTGGTTAATACTAAGTCCAGTATGGCCGTCCCTCTAGTCCGGTCCTGAACCAGTTGGGAAAGGTAATTGTCTTTGGTTATTGCCAAGAACCTGTTTCCTTTATGAGATATACAGGTTTCAGTTTCCCAGTCTATATCTGGGTAGTTGAATTCCCCATAATAGCGACCTCATTATGATTTCGTTTAGAAGTAGATTTTCTGTGGACTCTGGTATATTTGGTGGTTTATAATAAACTCCTATTAGTATTTTATTATTGTTTTCGGCTCCATTTATTTCTACCCACAATGACTCCACATCTATATGTCCCTCACTTATACAGTGCCTTGCAAAAGTATTCGGCCCCCTGGAACTTTTCAACCTTTTGCCACATTTCAGGCTTCAAACAAAAAGATATAACATTTTAAATTTTTGGTGAAGAATCAACAACAAGTGGTTCTCAATTGTGAAGTGGAACAAAACTTATTGGATTGAGATGGATGAAGCCAAATACAGGACCATTCTGGATGAAAACCTGTTGGAGTCTGCAAAAGACCTGAGACTAGGACGGAGATTAATCTTCCAACAAGACAATGATCCCAAACATAAAGCAAAATCTACAATGGAATAGTTAAAAAATAAACATATCCAGGTCTTAGAATGGCCAAGTCAAAGTCCAGACCTGAATTTAATTGAGAATATGTGGAAAGAGCTGAAAACTGCTGGTCACAAATGCTCTCCATCCAACTTCAAAGAGCTTGAGCTGTTTTGCAAGGAAGAATGGGCAAGAATTTCAGTCTCTAGATGTGCAAAACTGATAGAGACATACCCCAAGCGACTTGCAGCTGTAATCGCAGCAAAAGGTGGCGCAACAAAGTATTAATGCAAGGGGCCGAATAATTTTGCACGACCCACTTTTCAGTGTTATTATTACAAAAAAGTTTAAATGATCCAATAAATTTCGTTCCACTTCACAACTGTGACCCACTTGTTGTTGGTTCTTCACCAAAAATTTTAAATGTTATATTTTTTTGTTTGAAGCCTGAAATGTGGCAAAAGGTTGAAAAGTTCCAGGTGGCCGAATACTTTCGCAAGGCACTGTATCTTCCCGGAGTGTGGGCTTTGGACAGGACTTTACATAAAGGCAGACCCCTCCCCCTCTACGGTTTTGGAGATCCGCTTTAAACAGACTGTAACCCTGTACGTTAACTGCCCAGTCATAGCTATCATCCAGCCATGTCTAAGTTACTCCCACTATGTCGTAGTCCTCCTCACACATCACTAATTCCAGTTCACCAGTTTTATTAGTCAAGCTTCTGGGAGTAGTGTGCATACAGTTAAGAGGTTGATGTATATTTTTTGCCCTACACCTTTCCTTCTGAACTGTTCTAGTTCCTCCTTCCATTCCTCCCCCAGTTCCATTACCTTGCCCCAGGTCTCTATCTTCCCTTCTTATAATGCAGTTACCCTGCCCCCCAGTCCCTAGTTTAAACACTCCTCCAGCCTTCTAGCCATCTTCTCCCCCAAAACAGCTGCCCCTTCCCCATTGAGGTGCAGCCCATCCCTATGGTAGAGCCTGTAGCCGACAGAGAAGTCGGCCCAGTTCTCCAAGAACCTAAATCCCTCCTCCCTACACCAGTTCTTGAGCCACTTGTTAACCTCCCTAATCTCCCACTGCCTTTGTTGTGTGGTTTGTGGTACAGGCAGTATTTCGGAAAACACTACCTTTGAGGTCCTTGCCCTAAGCTTATGCCCTAAATCCTAAAATCAACCTACCTCTAACTTTGTCATTGGTTCCTATATGGACCATGACTGCTGGATTTTCTCTAGCCCCTCCCAGTAATCTGTCAACCTGATCCGTGATGTGCCAAACTCGAGCGCTAGGATGGCAACACACAATTTAACGATCCCAGTCTTTGTGACAGATTGCCCTCTCTGTACCCCTAATAATTGAATCTCCCACTACCAGCACCTGTCTGGCCTGCCCTGCTCTCCTGGTCACCTGCTTACTGGAGCTGACATTCCCTTGACTAGCAGAGGAAGTGTCCAGCTGCAGCAGTGCTCTCCCTGAAGTGGCATCCCTCTCATCTGCCAAACTTGCAAACTTGTTGGGGTGTGTCAGATCAGGGCTAGCCTCCCTGGCACTTTTCCCTCTACCCTGCTTTCTAACTGTTACCCAGCTATCTACCTCACTTTCCTGAGCCTCTACCCCATAGAGTGCTTGCTCAGTGAGCAGGAAATGCTTTTCCAAATTGTCAGCGCTTCTCAGTATTGAAATTCACCCGGTTAGATACACGATGTGCGATTCCAAATATATGCACCCTTAAACGGCTGTTCCAAGACTGTATACATCAGACAAGATGTGCACTGGACTGCTCTGTCAATAATGGAAGACATACTAATGGGGATTACACAAAAAAAGAGAAAAAAATACAATACAGTGATATGAAACCTACTTACTGTAGTCCCCTCTTAAAGTCCCCGAATCTGAAGTCACGTAATCTAAAGTTACACACTTAATTCAAACAAGCACTTCAAATTCAATCACGCTCACGCTCAAACTCGCGTTGTGTCTCTGCTTTTATAAATGCAACACTCAAACCAATCTGCTTTTTTTCCTCTGGATTGAAAGCACTGAACTGCCCTCAAGACTGGCTATTTAACTTCTCCTAATTAGATAGCCACACCCTAATTACTCACCTGTGCAGCACCCTGGAGAAGGAGAGAAAAAAAACTGCAATCACAGTTTACTCTTAGCTGCTATGCAATAAACCCGGCAGCAACAGCAAGTCACAGTGTATAAGCTAGACTACACTGCTCTGACTTGGTACAGTGTACAATAATGTCAGGCACCACCACTCAGCAATGCACACAAATAAATTAGCTCTCACAGATACTCCCTCACGTAATCTAAAGTCACACACTTAATTCAAACACGCACTTAAAAATCAAACATGCGAACGCTTAAACTTGCGTTGTGTCTCTGCTTTTATAAATGCAGCACTCAAACCAATCTGCTTTTTTTTCCTCTGGATTCAAAGGGACGCACATATATGGCACACTGATCGAGCAGACATAGGAGCTGTGGTCGCTTGATCGGGGCAGGGGCCTGGCTGTTCCTGTGGCTTCTGAGATAACTCTGATTCTGGCTGGTTCACCACTTAGTTGAGGTTGCCAGTGGTGACTGCTGCATCTAAGGGGTTAACAGAGAGGCTTTACAGATGCACTTTCTATAGCAGCCCAAGGCCTTACAAATGCCTCGGGGTCTGTCAGCTACGGAAGCCCATCAGACCCTGCCCATGGGAAGGGTCTGATAGGTGTAGTGTCAGTGTACAATATAGTATTATGTATTCTAATACATTGTTACCAGTGATCAGACCACCAGAAGTTGATGCCATGGGCCCATAAAGCAGCTCACATCCACATTCTGGCATATCTGTACCCAATAGAACCCTCCTAATATTTTAAGGGAGTGATGTAAGTCTCAGATGGTATGATAAGGGCATAACATATTTGGTACTGAAATGCCATATCTGAGGAAAACTTACAATTTTCCTTTGCACCCCCCCCCCCCTGTAAAATGCCTATGGTGCCAAAATGTTCACCCCATTTCTAGATAAATAATTCAGGGGTGTAGTTTCCCAAAGGGGGTCATTTATTGGGGTTTTTCACTGTGCGGGTACCTCAGGGTCTCTGCAAACCTGATGAAGCACCTAAAAACCATTCTAGCAAAATTGTGCTCCAAAAGCCAAATGGGGCTCCTTCCCTTCTGAGCCCTGCTGTGTGCCCATTCAGCAGCTTACATCCACATTAATGGCAGTTTTTTATCCAGTAGAACCCACCTATAAATTCAAGTTGTGTGCTGTGAGTCTTAGATGGCACCAGTTGGGCACAACATATGGGACACTGAAATGCCATATACTGTATGTGAAAAACTTGGAATTTTCATTTTGCACTGTCCACTGCGCATTAATTTCTGCAACATACCTGTGGTGTCAAAATGCTCTCTCCAACCATGAACACCTTGAGGGGCACAGTTTACAAAAACAGGTTCACTTTTCGGGGATATAATTTTTTGTTTCACCCCCAAGCCTCTACAGTTGTCAACAACATTGTGCCTCAAAATGCACCTGGTACTCTTATTCTCTTGAGAAAAATAATAGTATGGCTCATTTTAGTCTTGTAAAATGCATCCATAGGAGAGCTGGATAGGACTATACATGATGTCAGTCATGTGAGCCATCATGTGACCCTCGCAAGTATCATGTGATCTGTTAACTGCTCGGGTATCTAACAGGTGAATAGTTGTGTATTGGGCCACAGAACATTTACAGTATATGCAGTATTACTACCTTCAGGAGCCTCTCATCATGTTTGCCAGTGTCTGTGTATCCACTTTATTACCCCCTACTAATCCTGCAAACTAAGTTAAACCTATAATGTGTATAATCTGACATCAAAATCAACATTTAACCCTTTGGGATCTGAAGAATTCCCAAGAACCCCCCCCCCCCATAAAAACTCACTCTTGTTAATAGCTAAAGCTGGGTTACCACCCATCCTTTTGGCTATTTACAAAATGATGCCAATATAAAGTAGACATATGGTGAATTAATAACTATTTTGTGAGGAATCTGTCTTAAAAGCAGAGAAAATAAATGTTAGAAGATCGCTAATTTTTCCAAATGATCTGTACATTTAGGATATTTTTAATGATTAAAGGTAAGATGAAGTATGAAATGCCACGAAAAAAAAGTCTAAGAATTGCTTGTATAAGTAAAAGCATTCCAAAGTTATTACCACATAACATGTCAGATTGCTAAATTTGGTTGTGTCAGGAAGATGAGAACTGGCTGGGTCAGGAAGGGTTTAAATGGGTTCTCTGCTTGGACAAATCTTTTAGTTAAAGGTTTCTTGAAAACAAACTGATAACAAAGTGTTCCCCTACTAAGAAGCCAAAAGATCAGGTGTATCATCTCTGCCTGCAGAATTTGCCTTAAAAGGAAAATGTATTATCCTTCCTTCAATATTCTCTAAGATAAGATTAAAAATTATAAGTAGAGAATTTGGATATTCATTATAATTATTGTTCTTGTTGTGGAACAGTCCATGTAAGTTTTGGTACCTCGATGCAGGATGACTTAGAGAGAGAACATGTATCATCAAAGCCTAATTAAAACAGTTGCTCATCAAAAACCCCAGTATGGTGGATCTGATATCTACTGATAGAAGCTACAAGAAAAAGAAAAAATATTTGACCAACATAAGGCATTCCTTAGATATTTTGTCCAGGCTTACTCTTCCACCTGATTTGATATAGGGCATGGCGAGATGCAAGTGCAGGCAGGGCAGTATGGTTGATTACACCTAATAAGTGTTGTACATGGGTTTCATATATTAGAATTAGGACTCACCCACAATATTTACTGAGAGTCTGTTGATTGCAGAAACCCTACTGTCCAGATGGTGGTTGTGTTTCTTCATGGCCGATGCCAACTGATGTAACATGTTCAAGCTACTGCATTTATTACATAACTAAACAGTCACAGTCTTGCCAAAAAAACACAACTAGCAACAAGGGAGGTAAGAACAATATCACAACAACAACCCCATAATGGAAGTGGTAGATAGAACATATACGTGGAAAAAAATTGTGACGTTTCAAAGCTACAGTGTAAAAAATAACTTGTAAATGGGAATTTTAAAATCCTATTTACATGTATTGCACTCTACTTTACTGTGGATTTTTTTGATGAGGCATCTAACCTGAAATAATATGGGAAAAAGAATGTTGCTCACTTCAGGGAGATGTCCATCAGCATATATTAAAAAATAAAGCTAATACTCATGGGAAATGAAATAATGGGCTGTTTATTCACACCACTGTGTGAATCTCCCTTCTTCAGGCAAATTAGTAATAATGGTGTCTATAGGGGTGGATTTGTCCATCAGCATCTACTTAATTAAATAGATTCCCGGAGTAGCAATAAGGACCAAAACCACTGGCAAATAAGATCTTTATTATAATTCCATGTTTAAAAATGGGGTGCCACAAGTCCATTACTTGTAACACAGGGACAGGGAAAAATGATCACTGGTTAAATTGTGTGTTAGACCTGGGAAAAGGGAAAAATGTTAACTGGCTGACATGTGTTTAAGGACCCATTCACACAACCGTGTGAATGGGTCTGCATCTATTCCGCAATATTGCGGAATAGATGCGGCCCCATTCACTTCTATGAGAGCGGGTAGCTGCGACACAGAGCCAGCTCCGTGCCGCAGCTCCGCATAAAAAAATAGAACATGTCCTGTTCTTCTCCGAAACAGTGGCCAAGAATAGGCATTTTGAATGGGGTGCCCGGCCGTGTGTTCTGCAAATTGCGGAACACACGCAGGGCAGCACCCGTAGTATTGCGGGTCCACAAAAATTTCGACGTGTGAATGGGTCCTTAGACCTGATTCTGACCTGACTACACACCAAAAATATGTAAAAACTCTGACACATGACATGTCCCAAAACTAGTATTCACTATGCATATTTTCCAATATTTGTATCCCAAATCATTGGACATTTAAACAATGTCCCATTCCCTTAACACCTTAAGGACCCAGCCATTTTTCACCTTAAGGACCAGGCCATTTTTAGCAAATCTGACATGTGTCACTTTATGTGGTGATAACTTTAGAACGCTTTTACTTATCCAATCCAAGCCATTCTGAGAATGTTTTCTCATCACATATTGTACTTCATGACAGTGGTAAATTTGAGTCAAAATATTTCATTCTTTTTTATAAAAAAAATACCAAATTTACCAAAAATTTTGAAAAATTTGCAAATTTCCAAATGTCAATTTCTCTACTTTTAAAATACATAGTAATGCCTCCAAAAATAGTTATGACTTTACATTCCCCATGTGTCTACTTCAGGTTTGGATCACTTTGAAAATTACATTTTATTTTTTTTGGGCTTAGAAATTTAGAAGCAAATCTTGAAATTTTTCACAAAATTTTCCAAAACCCACTTTTTAAGGACCAGTTCAGGTTTGAAGTCACTTTGTGAGGAAGAAACTACACCCCTTAGAAACTACACCCCTCAAGGTATTCAAAACAGATTTTACAAACGTTATTAACCCTTTAAGTGTTCCACAAGAATTAAAGGAAAATGTAGCCAAAATGTCCGAATTTCACTTTTTTGACAGATTTTCCATATGAATCATTTTATTCTGAGAATAAAGCAAGGGTTAACTGCCAAACAAAACTCAGTAATTATTACCCTGATTCTGTAGTTTACAGAAATGCCCCATTTGTCATTGTAAACTGCTGTACAGGCACACGGCAGGGCATAGAAGGAAAGGAAAGCCAGGGCAGATTTTCACTGGAAAAAGTTTAAGTTGCCATGTCACATTTGATGCACCCCTAGAGTAAGAAACTCTAAAAAATTGACCCCATTTTGGAAACTACGGTATAAGTTGGCAGTTTTGTTAGTGCTATTTTAGGGTACATATGATTTTTGGTAGCTCTATATTACACTTTTTGTGAGGCAAGGTAACAAAAACTAGCAGTTTTGGCATTGTTTTTATTTTTTGTTATTTACAACATTCATCTAACAGGTTAGATCGTGTGATATTTTTATAGAGCAGGTCGTTACGGACGCGGCAATATCTAATACGTATACTTTTTTTATTTATTTAAGTTTTACACAATATTTTTGAAGCACAAAAAAAAAATATCACATTTTAGTGTCTCCATAGTCAGAGAGCTGTAATTTTTTTATTTTTTGGGTGATTGTCTCAGGTAGGGGCTCATTTTTTGCGGGATGAGATGACGATTAGATTGGTACTATTTTTTGGGGCATACGCTTTTTTGATCGCTTGGCATTACATTTTTTGTGATGAAATGTGACAAAAAATGGCTTTTTTTAGACAGTTTTTATTTTTTATTTTTTACAGTGTTCACCTGAGGGGAGAGATCATGCTATATTTTTGTAGAGCAGGTTTTTACGGACGTGGCGATACCTAACATGTATACTTATTTTTTTTTTTAAGTTTTACACAATAATATCATTTTTGAAACAAAAAAAATCATGTTTTAGGGTCTCCATAGTCAGAGAGCTGTAGATTTTTAATTTTTTGGGCGATTGTCTCGGGTAGGGGCTCATTTTTTGCGGGATGAGATGACGGGTAGATTGGTACTATTTTTGGGGGCATATGCTTTTTTGATCGCATGGTATTACATTTTTTGTGATGAAATGTGACAAAAAATGACTATTTTTAGACAGTTTGTATTTTTTATTTTTTTACGGTGTTGACCGGGCGGGCTGGATCATGTGATATTTTAATAAAGCAGGTTTTTACGGGCATGGCGATACCTAATATGTATATTTTTTATTTTTTTCGATTTTTATGTGTTTCTTTATGGGGAAGGGGCTTTTTTTTTATTCAAACTTTATTATTTTTTTAAATTTTTTTTGTTAAAACACTTTTATTTAACTTTTTTTTTAACATTTCACTTATGTCCCAGTAAGGGACTTTAACATTTCAGGGTCTGATCCCTGATTGAACGCAGCACAATACATCTGTATTGTGCTGCATTCAACTGTCAGCGTCTCACACTGTGAGACGCTGACCGTTGCCTAGGAGACCCAGCGCTGTGGCTGGGTCTCCTGGGCTTCCGTAGATGGGAGTCCCGATGCCTCTGGGCAAGGCATCAGGGCTTCCATCTCAGCCATTGGGCCCCCACCCCCCACAGCCTCACGGGGACCCGATGGCTTTAAAAGCTGCCGCAATTACCTTGTATGCCGCGGTCAGCGTGATCGCGGCATACAGGGGGTTAATCCGCCGGCATCGGTGTAATCACCGGTGCTGGCGGATACAGCAGAGGCCGGCTGTTAGTATCAGCCGGGCCCCTGCTGCAGATTGCGGCAGCGGGTAGCAGCAGCACCTTAACCCTAGGGCGAGAATGCTCGTCCTAGGGCGTTAAGTAACTCCATATTAGGACGAGCATTCTCGTCCTAGGTCGTCAAGGTGTTAAGCAAGCCTAAAAATAACATAAAAATGAATTGTGTAATATTGAGTAACCCCCCCCATCCCGTTCTCCATTTCTGGAACAACCCCATAAAAAAAAGAACTAGAGATGGGAGAACATTTCAAGATTTGGTTCAGATTTACCAATGATGTTGACTGAGGATATACTAATCTGTGATTCTTGACAGTATGAATGTTACTTTTGAGGTCTCTCTCTAGTTCATCTGAAATTAATAGACAACACATATATATTGTTGAGATTGTTAATGAGTATACTACATCTCTCTCTCCCTCTTGAGAAATCTGGTACAACAGATTCTATTGACTGTAATGTCGCCAGTTTTACACAAGACTGGAAGAACTGGACTTCACCTATAATAGTCCTCATGCATACAGTAGAGGTAAACTGCATCTGGACAGTCACAAAAACAGCATAAATGAATCACATATCAACACTGGCAAAAAACAAGACTCTGAAATAAACTCATTCACGGATGACAGGAACTGAATACAGAAGGTCATAGAACAAGAAGATGATCCAGCACTAGAATGGCAGATGTGTGGCATACAAGTATACTTCAATTCAAATCAACCAATCAGTGTAGACAATACAACAGTAGAGGAATAAACTTAAAACAAACTAGAATAGAGCAAGATACAACCATTGAATTACAGATCTCAGAAGACAGAACAAAGTACACAATATCTGGAAGGGAATCTACCTAGCAAATGCTATATCTGACAGCCGCAATGGAATAAGGCATGGATATATAACGGCTCAACAATCACCAGCTCCACCCTAATAAACCAGGTAAATCTAAGTAGCTCTGGCTGAAAGTTATTCACATAAATTACAGTGGTATTCCTCACACCAATGCTCCCTTGGGCTGTGCTGTGACAGGAGGGCGGAACGTTTCTTCCATCAGGGCACACCCAGGGCCAGTTGTAAAAAAAAAAAAAGTTTCTCTAAGTACAGAATGGGAGTTGTAGTACATCCAATGATATCAAAACACAGTTCGAAACAATACACAATGCAAATATTCTCTGATAGCAATGTATGAATATAAGCAATGAGGGGGTTGTAGTACTCAAACTTATTTGTAATTCCCAGGCTGAGGGGTACATAATTAAGATACTGTTCAGGAAAATATATTAGCAATGTCCCTTTAACCACAATAAAGTCTCTTTTAATCTTAAACAATGAACACAGGGGCGTAGCTATAGAGGAAACAGGGGAAGCGACTGCTTTGGGGCCCAGACCCACAAGGGCCCCCCCTAAAGAGGAAGACTAAAAGATTTTATTGTCAGGGGCCCAGGGGCGGATTGGCCATAGACCTTACAGGGAAATTTCCTGGTGGGCCGATGCCCAGGAGGCCGCTTGAGCCCTCCCCAGGGCCAGCCAGTGGAAGTTTTTAGGGATGTATTTTGTGATGGACTGTGGTATTTGGCTCTGTTGGGTGGTATGTGCCACAATGTGGTATTGCTGGCTCTGCCTTCCATAAATTTAGACCCGACTATAAAATGGGGCCGCTGTTAGTATTTTTTCCACGGCCACTTTAAGATCCCAGTCTGCCCCTGCAGGGGCCCCTCAACAGTATTACACAATGACATTATATACAGGGACACTGTAGGAAACAGGCGGAGCGGCTTGTTTTTGAGTTCAGTCTTGATTAGCCACAGGAATGGGGGTTGCACGTGAGTTGGGGGCCCATTCAAAAATTTGCTGTGGGGCCCAGTCAGTTGTAGTTACGCCACTCAATGAACATCTTACTGACTGACTCCAATGCTTGGCCATATAGATTCTGAACTTTAGAATTCTTCCTTTTTCTCTCTGGAGTACTGTAAAGTAGAGATGGCTTTCTTGACACAAATATTTCAGAGTTAGTGTTTCTTTAGGACTTAAGTCTAGTCTTATGAAGAGTAAGCAGATATATCTCCTCTCTTCCTTATCTACCCCTAGACTTGCTAAAGTAGGAGTGGACCTAGACTCCTACAAGGACAGAGTGATGGTGTTTAACCTGACATCCATACAAAACTATGCAGGTACAATACAGTACATTAGAATATTACATTAAATATCAATAAACTATTTTGCAAGTACCCTATTCTGGGGTACTGTACATAGCAACTGCCCAAACAAAGTTGGCAACTGGGTGAACATGAAGCATCAGAGAAACCCCTGTTGCTCGAAACACCATCAAGGTTCCATTTTTCCATCAGGGACTCCTGTAAGAACTTTTGGATTTAACCAGTCAAATCTAAAGGTCTCAGAGTAGTCATGGGTTTGAGGTGAGACACAATGACAGACCTAGATAGAAGCCAGGCAGAGTCGTGAGTCAGAATCAGGAGATTCATCAGGAGTAACAATTCAGATGGATCAATCAAAGGCATATGTATAGTTCAGGGCATGAAATACATGGACAGTAACAATCCAAAGAGTGAGGCAATAGGCAAGAGAGTTCAATGGCAATACAGTGCACCTGTCGGCAAGATGAGGAAGAGGCGTTGAGCGGTGAAATCTTGTGTTGGGGAAGGCTAAAACCTTCCCTTTAAAGTTTAAGAAAAAGAGCTCCATTTTAATCACTGTGATATTAAGTGTATTACAGAAGTAAAAGTTATCACGAGAACAATGAAATATTTTTATATTTAATGACGGATGATATTGAAAATCTATTAGCTGGAGCACAGTTGGAATTTAATGATGCAGAAGGTCAGATAATGATTAAGCCTGAAGTTAACGTTGCACCCAGAAAGCATCAAAACAATATTTAATTGGAGGGCACATTTATTTAAGCTTTAAATGTTCCAGGACTTCACCAACATCATTTATTTTCATTTGTCAAATGAAAGATTGCTAAACTGTGAGAGAGAAATTACTTTTATTGTTTAGTATAAAAGTGGACTGATTAAATTCTGGTGTTGTCCTCATATGACTTATCTTACAAGACCGGCGGTGGCATGTCGTCAAAAATAAATTCTGTAAAAAATGAGGATGAAAACAAATATGCAAATTTATGGGGTCTGTGATCTTAAAGGGGTTGTGTCATGAGATTATGAAGTCAAATGGAAGTCATATGAACACTCTATTTGGGATACCCCTCTATGAGCCAGACTACAATTCAACTCACTCCCTACCTACGGTCTACCATTCATCTGGTTGTCCCCCCTCTGATTCTACATTTGCATTGCATGAGTAACAGTGGTGATAACAGATGATCAACTGGTGTAAGATAAGCCTAACTAGTGACAATCAGCCAGGCCAACTTCTATTTGAAAAGTTTTTTTTTTTTTATAAATAAGAGAGCTTCTCTAATAAGAAGATTGTGCTGGCCTTGCACTTACAATATACAGGCTAATTTGACTTTGCGTTGTAAGTGGGTCCAAATAGACAGAAGGCAGGACAACAGATGTAGGCGGGGTCAGCAATAGTGTAAAGCGAGCACCTCTGTGCTCGTATACTCGGGTGCTCTGGCCGAGCACTAGGGGGAGCTCGAGTGCTCGGCCGAGCACCCGAGCATAATGTTAGTCAATGGGACTAAACCACGCACACTCCCCCCCCACTCGGAAGAGGGGAGGGTGTCTGGTTAATAAAAAAAGGTCAGAATCGCTTTCACTCGTAAAAGTATGCTAATTAACTGAATTTGTACGCATTAGCGCAGAATGCGTAGCATTAGCATACACATTCGTACGCATTAGCATACAATGCGTAGCATTAGCATACTAATTTGTACGCATTAGCGTACAATGCATATCATTAGCATACACATTCGTACGCATTAGAGTACAATGCGTAGCATTAGCATACAAATTTGTACGCATTAGCGTACAATGTATATCATTAGCATACACATTCGTACGCATTAGAGTACAATGCGTAGCATTAGCATACAAATTTGCATGCATTAGCGTACAATGCATAGCATTAGCATACAAATTTGTATGCATTAGCGTACAATGCGTAGCATTAGCATACAAATTCGTACGCATTAGCATACAATGTGCAGCATTAGTGTACAAATCAACAATACAGTGAATCCCAGTACTCTCCCACACGTTTATTCACTGCGTAGCAGCGAACAAATGTGCGGGGAAGAGACTCTAGCATTGCGCTCCAGTACACTAGGTGTTCGGCCGAACACCGAGCGGACCCGAGCGTAGGCATGCTCGACCGAACAGCAAGTTTGGCCGAGCATTCTCACTCAACACTAGTCAGCAATACTGTAGTACAGAACAAAATACTGCTTCAGCAGAACCAAATACCACAGTGCAGCGCAAAATACTGCCACCGGCACCACGGTATGAAACTGTATCATCCTCCTGATATAGTTGAATTCAAGAGGGCACCTGCGGGTGCTGGCCAGGTGTGTAAGTGCCTGATTCTCCTACATTTATTAAAGTTGAGAACATGAGATCTTTATGTACCTGGCTAGTGCCCTTGAGGAGGGCTCTGACGGCCCCCTGGGCATTGGCTGTTGGGGATCATTCATTATATTCATGTTCTATGCTTTGGCCTACTGTAGGTGATATAGCTTTTATTTACTTCAGTGCTGACTGCTTGGGCGACTTTCAGCTTTGCGCCATAACATACATAACACCTGACACTTTAATGCATGATACGATTTAAATAAGCACTATTTCATGCTTCATTTTTACTGTGGTGGTGCTATAGGGAACTGAACACTTGCTATAGGGTTTCCACAGAGGTTATGGTTGATCATTTGGTGGGGGGCGGGTGGCAATAGGACAACCCGTGGTCAGCTTATTTTTGTAATCCTTCAAACAAAATGGTTTTAGCCCTAATAATATTTAAAGCATAATACCTTTGTAATAACTTTGGCAAACCAGCTAAATTGAATTTTTCAAAACTTTGTTATTGCTGTGACCATCAGGCTCGGACTGGCCCACAGAGTTACAGGTGAATCCCCCGGTGGTCCCCTTAGCAAGGTGGGCACCTAGTCTCCCACCTCCTGCACAAGTAGCACATAACACAGTAGACTTACTGCACTACATACAATGTACAGCACCTCAACCAGCCTATGTTCTTATAAAAAACTTGTTACATTATTAAAGAATCTCCCCAGTTTATTATTATAGACACGATCAGAGCAGAGATGACTCCTAGGTATAGAGGAAAGCCACCAGTGTCCTCTTCTCCGCAGGACCTACCTTCTCAATGTTGCTGCAGGGACCCCCATATTCAATCATCTGGTAGCATCTGTGGGCCCCCAAAATAAATTTTACTGGTGGGTCCTAGGCACTAGACACATGGCTGGTAGCCCCCTGGTTCATTTTGTTGGTGAGCTGCTCCATGTGAAGGGGTAATCCACCAGCATCATTGTTTTTAGCAATGCTGGTGGATGCAGCAGGAGACCGGCTGTTAGTAACAGTCATTCCCGTGCCGCTGATCAAGTGTGCATAGATCCTGCACCCACCCGATCAGATCACATGCATGCACATGGGGATGCGGCAAGAGATCACATCCCTCACATACAGTACATGTAAGTGAAAATGTGTGAAGGGGTTAATAGCCCAGTAATGTTGTAAGATTGCATTACAAAGAACATGTTTACTAGCCAGGAAGAGAATGAAAGAACCACTATGAACCTGCCCATCATTCCATAGAGATCCAGGCCCAAAAACACGATTTACCAAAGTCATAGCATAGAGTAGGCCTTTGCATCTTACATGTGTAGTACAGTAGGCTCCAGGAAGTATACATCTCACCCAGGAAAAGCTGGATGAAATATAAGGAATACAGCTTAACCCCATTCACTTCTACGGGGGTGAGGTATGTCTAGACATTGCGAATGATGAACATGTCATCACATGGCCTAGGCAAAGCTGGCAAAGGCAGTATTGTACTGCTGTGAGCACCATTACCTTCTCAAACAGCTGATTTGCAGGGGGCGTTTAAGACCTCCCCCCCATGATCAAATACTGATGACCTATCCAGTGGTATGTGAATGCTGATGTCAGTAAATGGCTGCAGGGGGCCTTAAAACCCATTTAAAACTAACCATAAAAATGGGTTTATGACTTGTCCCTAGTGGTATAAATTTGGAGAAGTTGGTCTATATCCTGACACAAAAGTTACCCTAATCTACTGTCCTAATCTACTCCATGTAATGTAAAAGTCAGGAGTGATGAGACAAGAATTGGGTCTTCCTATCCTGACATAACTGGTGAGGTTGTATAAACTGGTAACAGCAGAGGGCCTATTTTATTTTTGGGACCACCATTCTTCTCTATAAAACCCTGCATATCCACTTATGTAAATGAACCTAATACTATTTTCAGTATCAGAATACTTTATTGCACCATGTCCTAAGCTGAACATTGAAATGCAGATAGACTCGTTAGCTATAGCATTGCTTTAATAAGTGATAAGAAGGGTAATAAAGCTTCCTTTTTATAGGCTGCCAGAGAAACTCTAAGGAGCAGTGTTAATCATTTACTAATTAAACGATTAGGACTCAAACCATCTTGTTGAAATTAATAGTGATATTAAACCAGAATACAACTCAATATTGAACATTTTTTTAATGAATAAATTGAACTAAGCACTGATATTGTGGAGGTCAGAATTGGAGAGTGTAAGATAACTACATGGAAGACCAGCCAGACATATAGAAGATCAGGTATCATAATGGTATAGAGATACTGTATGTGTCATATTTGGGAATGGATGTAGATGTGTAGGGTTTGTTATAGCGGTTTTTCACAGGTCTGCAGTTAATCCTACTGCTTTATGTTAATTTAACGATTTACCATGGTGTGCAGACATTCTACTCCATTTATCAAACTGATATAATTTTGGCTGAGGTTTTCATACTGATAAACTAGTAAAGTTCTGCAGAGGGAGCAGATTTCATTTCCATGTTGGAATTATCATAGTTTGTATGAAGGATTGTGCTATATTTAGTTTCAGACTCTTCTAGTACAATTAACATTATTGTCAGCAGCACAAACGTTGCATACACGAGGGGATATGTGCAGTGAGTACAGGAGGAGCTGAAGCAGAGAATGAGAGTGGTAGTGGCTCTGGTTGTCTCAGTCAATCATGGTGGCTATCCTCATACAGTTGCTCGCTAGGACTGGGCAGTGATAGGAGGGTGCAACCTTTCTTTCTTTGGGGCACACCCTGGTTCTTGGGCTCCTGTCTGATGATAGTTGGGGTGCCCTTGATGTTAGGTGTTTGTGTGGGTGCAAGGCAAGGCATATAGAGTGCAATGGCCATTGTATAGTGTAGATCTCAGAAAACCAGGCCAAAGATGGAATAATAAACATCTCACTTTTCTGTAGTACATCCAACTGTAGCAGCCACAGTTCCTTCTGTACACAGTGTGGTCCTCTCAAAGATAACGATGGCTGGATTAGACAAGGATGGGAGTTATGACCCTCTTCTCTCTATTTTACTAAATTTAATCTCTGTAGAATCTATGGTGGGCAACATTACCTTGGAAATAATGGCTGTAGTGTCCACTGTGGGTCCCCATTGTGTGCCAACAATTTAGGGTTTGGAAAGCACGTCTGGCCAGGACATATCCAACTGTGAAGGGTGTGCTAACAATGTTCCTCACAGCAGCAAAGTCCGAATAGCTCTAGTAGCTGGTCATCTGGCTGACCCCCTACACATGGCCATGCAGATTCAAGGTCTCCATCTTCCTCTTCTCTCTCTCTATCTCTCTCTCTTTCTGAGGATCTTTCAAATATCTGTTCATCCCTGTAGCTTTTTTAGGCCTGAGAAGAGGGAGAATTGGTCGCTGCTTCCTTCCATTCTGAACTTCAGTCTAGATTGACTAACTGAGCTGGGGCATATCTTGGATCCCTACCCAACCTCCTGCAATGGACTGAAAAAGGAGTATTAACCCTGTGCATATATATAATGCATAACATGACATAACATTAAAAAGCAAACTAATTGCAGATCCTCCCAGCTCTGGGGTACTACATATGCTGCTTGAAAACATCTGTATAAAGGATCACGGACAGGCAAGCATTTAATTGTTTGTCTCAAGCCCTGGGTTTGTCAAAAATATGGTATGTCAGTGTTGCTCTGATAATTTTTGCATCTTATCTGAGAGTGTCATATAGCAATTTTCAGGCCAATTGAACCATATTTAATCCGTGTAGAATTGATTCAGACAAAAAACTAATTTTTAAAAAACATTTGCCAAATCAGATACTAAACGGATTTCAAGATGTTCACTCATTTCTATAATACATTAAAATGTTCTGTTCTTCGCTTAGTAATACTTTTCTGTGGGATATCCCCTTTAGAATGCAATCATTTTCAGTCTCTCATGCATTATGGTTCATACTAAGCAAATTTATTTCAGGTTCTTCTCTGCAGCACAGTGGATCTGCTAGACTTGTCTTATTGTTGCATTCATTAGCAGACATACCCTTTGCATTAGCAATGAGGTAAACTGCAGCTAGCTGTCTATTGGAAAAATATGTTCCAAAATATGCTTTGGTAATTAAAATCAGGATGACTTAGTAAATTAAAGATGTTTTGTTATTTTCAGAAAAAATAAACAAATGGATTTAATTTATCAGTTTTTTAATTAAAATATTTTACCATTAATCTCGCTTCTTGCTGTAAGTTGTCTTTAAAATCTGAGAGTAAATAAACCAATTTCTGTACAGTGTAATCAGTAGTTTTTAGTAAACTGGGCTGGCCCTGTACAAGGAGAATGCAGCAGGTTAAGATGTTGCTACCTGTTAATCCAGTTCTGGTGATAGTTATAACACTGTATTCCTGCTGGGTCCTGTGTTTGACCATTGCCTCTCATTTGGACATGTCTTCACCTCTTTCTCTGATAGTTCCATGACAATTTGCCGCAGTGGCGTAACTACAGGGGAAGCAGGGGAAGCAGCTGCTTCGGGGCCCGGGCTGACAAGGGGCCCGGCGCCCAGCAGCGTGTGAGTGAAGATTTGTGATTATTTAATACAGTCCTTCAGGCCAGATAGGGGGCCCGCGCCCAGCTTGCTGTTGTCCATCATCGTCAAACAGCACCCAGCCCCCCCAACCCTCCCCCCGCGTGTGTCTGATCCTCCTCCCACCCGCCGGATTCATCTTATAGCTTACTGCAGGAATAGCCAGGAAGCGCGCTGTTCCAGATAGGCCCACCCACCAAGTTCCTCTTCAGGAGGAGAGAGCGGCAGTGTGAGATACAGTGCAAGCCGGCAGAGAAGAGGAGCAGCACGGCAGCGGCACAGCAGCGCACATAACACACTCCAGGTATGTCTGTGCCCGCTAACTGTGCCCCCCTTGCTCTGAGCAGCCCCTGGCCTTTATCTCCACCCCTCTGGGCCTTCTCTGTTCCCCCCCTATCCCCGGCCACTGTCTTTGCCTTCTGGCCCCTGTCTATGCCCCTGTGCCCTTGCCCTTATCTGGGCCCCCCACCCCCACTTGGTCTGTGCCTCCATGGCCCCTGTCTGGGCCCTGGACCTTATCTGTGCACCCCCCTCTTGGCCTGAGCCTCCCTGGCCCCTGTCTGCACCCCTGGGCCCTGGCCCTTATATGTAACCCCCCCTCCCTTGGTCTGTGCCCCTGGGCCCTGGCACTTATCTGTGCCCCAGGCCTTTGTCTGCGCCTCCCTGGCCCTGGTCTCTGCCCCCTTGGCCCCTGTGTGTGCCACCCTGGCCCCTGTCTGTGCCCCCTGGCCTTTGTCTGCGCGCGCCACTGGCTGCACGGGAGAGCACAGCTTCATAGATTACTAAAACGTAAGGGATGCGTGAGCGGGATCTTGACTAGTCACAGGAGTGTGGGGGTTGCATGGGAGGAGGGTTAAGACTTTGATAGGGTCCCCACAACAGTATTATACAATGACACTACATGACAGACAGTGTGTGTGTGTGTGTATATATATGATATATATATATATATATATATATATATATATATATTAGGAAAAGGATGGCGTGGCGGTCTGGTCTAGATCATGACTAGTTGCGGGGGTTGGGGGGTAGTGCGGGGGGCCTGTACAAAAATTTGCTGTGGGGCCCAGTCACTTCTAGCTATGCCCCTGATTTGCCTGCATTATGTGCATACCTATCGATTTCAATGTTATACCAACAGGTCATACCTGCATGACCAACATGGCTGCCAGAACACCCATCCGGTGACTCCAGAATGAGGGCAGCCCATGCCCACTGGCCCTTTCTTCTGCTGATGGTGCTCTCTATTTCATCTATAGGCTTCTTCTTCTCTGCTGTCTCTAGGGCATGGATGCTCTCCCTGGCTCTTAAAGGGCCCAATATGCCATCAGTCAATAGCTCTTTTTACTGAGTATTATACGGTTCTCTGTGGGAAAGTGCCTGAGCAACAGGTTCTCTAGCTTGTTAGTCCTTGTGAAGATACACTGTTATTCATTTTGACATGCCATGCTGATCCTCTGCCTTAGTAATGGATTTAATCCTTTGACTCCTGTATCTACCCTTTACTGCTTGCCCCCATTGGACTATTAACCGGATTAAAAGCACTCTGCCTTCCCTTATCTTATCTAGTTCAATATTTGAATAGTTGGGAAATTAGTAGGATTCAATATCATAAGTTGATGTGTACAGTATAAACAGTATTCATTCGCTTTCTGTACGTTACCCTCCTGCGATATCTCCCTCATTCTTCCACTGCCGGCCGTGCTGTGATGCTGTAGGCTTTAAGCTGGGCGCACGGCATTTCTGCGTGCCTTTTCACAGCGTCCCATGTGGCGTCCACGTGGTCGCTTGCCGCTTCTATGGGTGCAGAGCTGTAGGTAGAGTAATTGTAGCCTCTTCGTTATTTCCATACGGGTGGAAGTGAGAAGGTTAAATTCTACTTTATTACTTTGATAATAAATATCCAGTTTTAGTCTGGGGAAGGAGGGGTGATTTATATAACCATATGCAGATTACCACATAGCTCAGTAGTTCAGTTGTGGTATAATGGTATCAAGTAGGGATGAGCGAACCGAACCGTAACGAACCAGATTCGTTACGAACTTTGCCAAAACCGGGGTAACAGGCGTGGCAGCAGGGTGCAGCTACCCCTGACGCCCACTGGTCATGTAAGAACCACACAGCCAGCGGTTCTAGATTGGCTTACCCAATCCTCCAGTTCCACCGCCCAAAGCTCCCAAACGAGGAGTCAAGCATCGGCTGGATCATCCGACACCACCCTTACATGGGACGGTCAGCGAGAGTCCTCTGCCCTGTCCCCTGTTATTAGAATGCCACTCACCTTTGGGGCACCTTCTGCCAGGGAACTCTTGGCAAACCTTGATCTGCCCTTAGAGTCTCTACCACTTTTTAGTGATGAGGAGGAGGAGGAGGAAGTCCACCAAAGTCAGCGGGTGGAATGTACTGAGACTCCAGAGGAGGTGTTGGCTGTAAGCAGTCAACAGAGCCAGGGAGGGGCATCCAGTGCCACACCTGATATCCTGTCCCAGCCACCGGAGGAAAGTAGTAGTGGTGCTGACTTTGATGATGATGTCGCTGATCGGACGTGGCGCCCTCAAGCAGCATTATCCTCAGCATCATCAGGGTAGGAAATAGAGGTGCCACCGACGCAGCAACATCCCACTGTTGCAAGGAACCGAGGCACAAGAGGGAGGGGTAGAAGACAAGCTACCAGGCAGAGATCATTACCTCAAAGCCTTGGTCCTGGCACCCTCAGGCAGCAGTGGCGGTCAACAGCCAGCAAGACCCCCCCATGGCTGTCAGCAAACCATGGTCCTCTGTCATCTGGCAGTTCTTCCGCCTGGCGACAGATAAGCACATCGCTTTGTGCCAGCTGTGCAATGAGAGGGTCAGTCGTGGTAGGGGTGATAATCTTGGGACAACATCCATGAGAAAGCATATGGAAAGGCAACACCAACAGGCCTGGAAGAACCGTGACCCCAATACCACCTCCTGTCAGGATGCACCATACACTGCAGATCCCATCATGCAGCATCCTCTCAGTGGAACTCAGGGCTCGTCAGCCTCAGGTGCCAGCAGCAGCACAGTGTCACTGCCATCTACACCGTTAATGAGGCAGCAATCCATGACATCAGGTCTATTCCAGCAGCCATCCCATGGACCAGAAACTGACCGGACACCTGGTTAAGCTGCTGGTGCTTCAATCCCTGCCCTTCAACCTTGTGGACTCCCAGCCTTTCAGGGATTTCATGGCGTGTGCGCACCCCAGATGGTGAGTCCCCAGCCGCCACTACATCTCTGGCAAAGCTGTCCCATCACTGCACAGTTATGTGCAGAAAAAGGTTGGCGACTCATTGGGACTCTCGGTGTCCAAGACCGTGCACCTGAGTGCTGATGTCTGGTCCTCTAATTATGGGCAAGGGAAGTACATGTCTGCACTGCCCATTGGGTCAACATCCTCCCAGAAGTTGGCCCATTATTGCCACTGTCACCTCCATGGTGCTTTAGGGGCCAGCAGCGGGAAGCACAAGTTCTGCCTCCACCACCTTGCAACCATCCGCCGCTTTGACTGC
The DNA here is from genome assembly GCA_900303285.1 of Rhinella marina. NCBI lineage: Eukaryota > Metazoa > Chordata > Amphibia > Anura > Bufonidae > Rhinella > Rhinella marina. The sequence continues at coordinate 61,052 of ONZH01001006.1, forward strand.
AGTCCAACCTGCCCCGGTGTCTTACCACCGATGTCAGGCCCAGCGCTTTCAGGCTGTCCTCCATTGGGTGAGCCTGGGTGAACAGAGCCACAGTGGGCAGGAGCTCCTCCGGACCATCAGGGAGGAGATAGATCAATGGCTGACCCCACGTCAACTAACGGTGGGAAGTGTGGTAGCAGACAATGGGAGGAACATTGTCTCTGCAGTGCAGCAGGGAGGGCTGAGTCATACACCTTGTATGGCACATGTGATAAACCTCATAGTGCACAGGTTTCTTCGATCATTTCCTGCACTACAAGAGCTTATGAGGATGTCACGCAGAGTGTGCAAACACTTCAGCCACTCCTACACTGCAAGGAACACCCTGCTCAGGATCCAGAGACAGCGCAGTCTGCCCCAACATCGGCTAATCTGCGACGTGCCAACACGCTGGAATTCTGCCCTCCATATGCTGGACCGCCTGTACGAGCAAAGGTCAGCCGTTACAGACTACCTCATGGGGCAATCAGGCAGCTTCACGCCACACTGCGACTTCCAAGTCACACACTGGCAGATGATGCGTGAAGTCTGCCAATTGTTGATCCCTTTTGAGGATGCGACTCTGTTTGTGAGCAGGCATAACTATGGGATCAACGACATCATCCCACTCGTCCATGTTCTGGAAAGTGCGCTGAAAACCATCATCAGCGAGGATTCCCAGGCCACCACTCCTAGGCTGAACATCGCCTTGAGCCCAGAGATGGATGAAGTGCAGATGGAGGGTGAGGAGGAGGAAGATGTCTACGCCCAGCCATTCCACACACCGCCACCTGGCTTCTCTGCCTCTCAATCACAGGAGGAGATGGAGGATGAGGTGGTAGAGGAAGAGCAGGAAGACCCCAGCAGACCCTGGAACTATACCGAGGACAGTGGAGAGGAGAGGCGCTCATTGTCCTTGGTGCAGATGGCAAGGTGCCTGCGGGAGTGTCTCAGGAATGACAGCCGGATTGTGGACATCCACCAGAGGGACCAATACTGGCTGGCCACCCTGGTGGACCCTCGCTTCCGCCGCATAATGACTGAATTTTTTCCACCATCAGAGAGGGAGGCAAAACTGGTGTACTACCGGGACCTACTCACTAGTCAGTTGGTCTCAACTTACCAGCGAGACCAGCCAGGTTGCCAGACAACATCCTCTTGGGGGGAAGCAGCGCGCTCCACTACCACCACCACTAGTGGAGGCGTGAGAAGTCGCTACAGCCTCCAATCGCTGATGAGCGATTTCATGCATCCAGCTGCTGAAGAGGGGACACAACATCGGACTCATGGCGTGGACCAGCATGAGCTCACCCACCAGGTCACTGCCTACCTGGATTGTACCCTGCCCCAAAGTGTCACCGACCCCGTGCAGTACTGGGCAGAGAAAATGGACATTTGGCCTCAACTGGCAGAGTTTTCTTTGGCTCTGCTGTCCTGCCCAGCCAGTAGTGTTGCGTCAGAGAGGGTGTTCAGTGTGGCGGGTAACATCGTAACACCGCAAAGAACGAGGCTCTCTTGCCACAGTGTTGAGATGCTGACTTTTCTAAAGATTAATCGTGCCTGGATTACACCGGATTATACCACCCCCCTGCCTGATGTGAATGACTAAGTCATCAGTCACCCTTCTTGCATGGCAATCCGTGTGTCCAAGAAACTGACCTTAATATCCTAAATATGTGCCCAACGTAAAAATCCGTAATTTAACTTATTAAGTAATGTTTCCCCCTTAGACCCCAAATTAAACAAAATCACCTTAAAAATTCCCTACTTAATTCGGATACATTTGAATAAACAGAACCCCATCTCCAAATTTAATGCCCATGGTGTGTTGGCCATTTAACATCTCCACACCAGCTTAATGCCTCACACCTGTGCACCGTCCAACCCATACCCCAAGAACAGTACCATCCCTAAAATAATCCCCATGACTATGCTTCACAAAGTGGGTATTTCACCTTTTGTGAACTATAGCCGTGGGGTTCTATCCCTGGCACCCGTTCCAAGGAACACTACTCACCGTTTTGTGAGCGGGTACTAACTGTTCTTGAGGTATTTTGTTGATATCATGAGAGTAGTAAAATCTTGCACCGCAAATCCCGATGGGGTTCTTCTCTGTGCGAATGATTTCACGCCTCTCATGCAGTCACGCGTGGAATAAGGCTGTCTATGAGGTATATATCACGGAGGCTGCTGTCCTTCAACTGTGATATCAAAAACCTCCACAGTTAGTTACAGCAACAAACAGTTGCTGAAAGGCAGGTTAACTTGCCTTATTTACGGGTGCCTTTACAATGGGATGCTTTTTTGGGGTTCTCTGCTGCCTAAAATCCACAGCGCATCGTTGGCTGATTTTATGCCACCTTCAGTACTATGGGGCTGGACGCAAATACCCAGTTCAGCGCAGAACTGCGTATGTCCGGACGGCACCATAGTACTGAACGCTGTTTGGTGAACGGTATAAAAATGCCCTGTGGGTTTTACTCAGCAGACCCGCAGCCACATGTGAAGGTACCCATAGGGTGAGGTTTTTTGGAAGTGACCAAAGAGAGGGCGGGAAGGTCACTCCCATACCCCATCAGGGGTTTTCCCCTACCCACTTTAAAAGATAAGTCCAGGCAATTAATAACTTTCTGTGCCCTTACTTGAACCAGAAACTTATAAATTGCCCGGACTTATCCTTTAAAGGGAACCTGTCATCTCCGAAACACCCCCTGAACTAGTGTAAGTGTTGTATAGTGTAAGTGATGCTGAATCCGAATATGTAAGTTTTATCTTCATACTCACTTCCATTCCGACGCTGTGCTCCGACAAACCTGCAGTAAAATGCACTCAGTGGACTCCGGTGCTCACTCACATAATGGAGAGGACTCAAAGAAGAGTCCACTGAGTGCATTTTACTGCAGGTTTGTGGGAGCACAGCGTCAGAATGGAAGTGAGTATGAAGATAAAGCTTACATATTCGGATTCAGCATCACTTACACTATACAACGCTTACTCTAGTTCAGGGGGGGTTCCGAGATGACAGGTTCCCTTTAAGCCAGCTGGTGACAGCACTAAAAAACCACAAAAGCATACATCCATTGGGTTGGACGCTGCACTCGGTTAGGACATCAAACTGGTGTAACAAAGATATATATATATATATGTCTCGCCAACAGCCATAGGCCCAGATTCAACAGGTTTGACACCAGAGTAGTTGCATCAATTTGTAAAGCGAGTGCCAGTGAGGTGTCCATTTCATGAAAATTGGACACGTATTTTTGGATAATGGAAGTGGCGTAAAGCCTTCTTGAATCTGTGCCTTTTTAAATGTCCTTTCTTCACCTCATGGATTCTGTGGGTGAGGTTGTCTGTCTATTTAACCCTATCAGTATCCTACTAGACTAGCTGTAATGTTAGAGGGTTTTTTTTAACGTTGACTGTCCTGTGCTGAACTCTACATCAACATTTTGTCATGTATAAAAACTGATTTTTACAAGCGTGCATATTCTTAGCTTCCAACTTCAGTTCTCTGTACTAGGCCCTTCTGGGTCCAAAAGAATACTGCTCCTACTAATGCCCCCATCGTCTATTTGGAAACATACTGGGTGCAATCAAGAGCTGCTGAAGCTGCCTCCTCAACTTGTCTCTTCTCAACCATACTGGCCAGGGTGCTATCAAGTGCTGCTGCCTCCTCCTCCTCCATCAATTGTCTGTTCTCAACCATACTGGCCTGGGTGCTATCAAGTGCTGCCGCCTACTCCTCCGTCAATTGTCTGTTATCAACCATACTGGCCTGGGTGCTATCAAGTACTGCTGCCTCCTCCTCCTCCGTCAATTGTCTGTTCTCAACCATACTGGCCTGGGTGCTATCAAGTGCTGCTGCCTCCTCCTCCGTCAATTGTCTGTTCTCAACCATACTGGCCTGGGTGCTATCAAGTGCTGCCGCCTACTCCTCCGTCAATTGTCTGTTCTCAACCATACTGGCCTGGGTTTTATCAAGTACTGCTGCCTCCTCCTCCTCCGTCAATTGTCTGTTCTCAACCATACTGGCCTGGGTGCTATCAAGTGCTGCCGCCTCCTCCTCCTCCGTCAATTGTTTGTTCTCAACCATACTGGCCTGGGTGCTATCAAGTGCTGCTGCCTCCTCCTCCATCAATTGTCTGTTCTCAACCATACTGGCCTGGGTGCTATCAAGTGCTGCCGCCTACTCCTCTTTCAATTGTCTGTTCTCAACCATACTGGCCTGGGTGCAATCAAGTGCTGCCTCCTCCTCCTCCGTCAATTGTCTGTTCTCAACCATACTGGCCTGGGTGCTATCAAGTGCTGCCGCCTCCTCCTCCGTCAATTGTCTGTTCTCAACCGTACTGGCCTGGGTGCAATCAAGTGCTGCTGCCTCCTCCTCCTCCGTCAATTGTCTGTTCTCAACCATACTGGGTCCAATACAGTACTATTACTGCTGCTGGTTCCACTGTCAAATGTCTGTTTTCCACCCTACTGGGTCCAAGGCAATGCTGCCGGTGTTGTCAACTTGCACTTTGTGTCCTATGTCCCGTGTAATCACTTACACCTTGGCTAATGTGTACCCGTTCCGGGGTGCACAAGGTCTAATTAAATGTTACGCCTGTCTGTCTTCTGACCTGTGATGTCACTGAGACCGCATCGACTTCAACGCAGCCTATTCTTGGGCTGGTGCCACGATCTACCGTGTGTTTTTGGTGCTCTGGCATGACATGGACTGCTCCAGCGGACATCTTCAATGCTGTCAAATGTTGTCGACCTGGCTGTCGACGACTATTTTTGCACTTTGATTTTTTCAACTTTTTTCATTGTAATAGCAACTGCAACTAAACAAAACTATACCCTATCAGACTCCCACTATTGTAGCTGCAATTATTCAGCAGTTATAGCAAGGTTCGTTTTAGGTTCGGTTCGTACGAATCCGAACTTCACGAAAGTTCCCCGAACCGAACTGAACCGAACTTTTCAAAAGTTCGCTCATCCCTAGTATCAAGGTCCATATAAGTAAAATATAGTTGGAGCTGCCACTATTATACGCCAAACGCGTTTCGCGGTTTCCTCCCCTTCTTCAGTGGTGGGCAGCTCACAGATAAGGCAGTCTTTATATAGGTGCTGTCCCATATGGGTTGGACTTAATGAGTGGTAGCTCATTACTAGATTGGAATGATATTAACTCTTTCCTTCGGGTTTGAAAGTAAATGAATGCATATATCAACATTAGTTAAATCAAATAATTGATTAGGATCGTTTCAAGCATAAGTCCATAGTGTAGACAGAAATGGAATAGACAAATAGTAAGATAATAAAATAATATTAAGAAAAAATTATGATATTAAAAAATAATAATAATAAAAAATAAAAATAGTAATAAAAAATAATAATAAAAATAGAGATAGTTACCAAATGACTGAAAATACTGTATAAATATATATAAAATGGTGGAAATTGATTAATATTCATCCAGTGTTTCACATAAATTGTATCCCACAGTTAGGTTATAAATACCCTTCCTTTTTTATACCATTCGTTTTTATGTGTCTATCTGGGAATATTCTATTGTTTCAAATGGTCCTCCTCCCACTGTCTTTGAGCTTTATTATTATTTATATTTGTATTACTATGAATTAATTCTGTCTTTTATAGTCTCATAATTTTTTAATTTTTTAATTCTTTAATTCAAAAATTGTTACTCATTTTTTGTGTGTTTTATTGTATAATGTATGTTTTCTCGTAGGTGTACTTCTCGTAGAAGTACACCTAACGTACAGAAAGCAAATGAATACTGTTTATACTGTTGATATTGAATCCTACTAATTTCTCAACTATTTAAATATTGAACTGTATGAACAAGGATCTAATAGATATTAAGCGGACTCTGAATACAGAATTATTACCAGACTTATATACCTACTCAAGGAGAACCACTACAATCTAATGGAATCAACTCCATGATATCCTACAGAACTGTTATAAATATATAGTGTACAAATTACGGGGATACCTTTAATCCTCTACTGTAGTGGATTATTATACTGATGATCCATTAACTATTTTTGTGGTTACTATTATTTTTTATCTTTTCTATATTTTTTATCTTTTTTGTCTTTATATTTTTCATCGTTATGTTTTTAATTGTCAACGCTGACATTTTTACAAACTTTAATTTTTGTCAATAAATGTTCATATTTTACATTTTCTACATGCATCCCATATGTGCGTGTGCCTGTCAAATATCTATTTAATCCCGTTGCAACGATTTAGGGGTGAATCGCTGATAGAGCACCTCTTAATCTTGTTATTTCACTCTGTGGTGAGCCACTACATATACTATATTGTCTACTATTGTTTCAATCACCTTGGTAGTTGAGCTCCCACCAGAGTTGAAATATAGACATCTGGGAGTGCATGGAAAATATGCATAGAAATGTGGAGAATTTCAAATTTGACACCAACAGACAGAATACAAATACAACTTTGGTAAAGTCAAATGATGAGATTTTCAGGGAACTTGAAAGACTATTACAGAAACAACTAAAACAAAAATGGGAGATTAGGACCTTGAACCGATGTTTGCAAAATGAAGGAGTTCCTAAGGGACTGGCACTGCGTAAGGATCCCGCACAGGACTTGTACAGTAACGAGTTCAATATAGAATGGGACTCATTTTTAAAGAAACAGTCCTTGGTACTAATCTCTATGATTATTAAAAGACGTGAACAAATTTTACAAGAGACCACTAAAAGGATTAATATTCTAAGAGAATCCATAGATAAAATCCCCGTTAATGAAGAAGTACAAAAATGGCATGAGAGGATTTGTAAGAATTTAGATACCCTTGAAAAAGAGATTATTCAAAAAAAGCTGAAGAAACAAATATGGAGAGATCAAGATAAAATACAACACCTGAGATAAAGGATAACAACAGATAGTAGGAAGACAAATGATGAGACCACACCAATACAATACAATATTCCAACGAACAATAGATTCGAAACACTGAATGACCCCCATTTTTTAGGTCAAACACCACCCCACCACAGAATAAGAACACACCAAAGATACTCACAATCTCCAGAACCAAGACACAGGGAACCACAACACAAACAGAGACCATCATGATCACAATCCAAGACACGAGTACAATCTAAGACAAAGACAGAACAATCAAGGGAGGGAATATGACAGAAGAACACCACCAAGGAAAACAATATTTCAGAGCACATCACCTCACCTGAGTCACCATCCACACTCATCACAAACACGCCAACACAGCCACTATCACAACAACACACCACAAACACAAGTCACACATCCAGGAAAAGGATACGGAGAGGAAAACGGAGGAAGGGACAGAACCAGATATCACAAGACGAAATAGACTCAACTATAGTGAATTTGATTGATATGGTACTAAGCAATGCACAAACTAGTCTCATAAACAAAGGTTTGAAATTTGCACCAACACAAAAGATGGATAAATTTAACACTTATATAGGAATAGAAAAATTCGTAAGGAAATTGTGTCTTAAGAAATACTATTTGAAAAACCCAATAATATATAATGAAGAAGCACAGTCACAATATACACATACAAATCTAAAAATTAAATCTAGAAAATTCCCAAGACAGGATATCAGCCAGGAAATTGGGGCATTTAGAAAATCGGTGGAATTTGGAATTAGGAAAATGAAAATGGGACCGCAGAGGAACAACTTAAATAATGAAGAAATAAAAGCGATAAAAGATCTACAATTACAAGAAAATATAACCATTCGTCCAGCAGACAAAGGGGGAGCTATTGTTATCTAAGCACGAATGATTATAATGAGGAATGCCTCAGACAATTATCAGATACATCTACTTATAATAAACTCAAAAAGGATCCTACGGAGGAATTTAATAAAGAACTAATTGAATACTGTAATGCTGGTCACAAAGAGGGTATACTTTTAGAAAGAGAATATAAGTACATAACTTCAACACAGAAGAGAACACCTGTCTTTTACTGCTTACCTAAGATTCATAAAAACCCATCTAAACCACCAGGTAGACTAATTATATCAGGAATAGGCTCCATTTCCTCAAATATGTCACAGTATATAGACCGCTTACTACAACCCGTAGTGAAGAATATTCCATCATACATTAAAGATTCCACTGATATTATAACAACACTTGAGTCACTATCATTTGAACAACATTGGTACATAGGGACTATGGACGTTAATTCCCTCTACACTATAATTGATCATGATCAAGGGACACGAGCAGTTAAATAACGCTTGAGAAAAAATGGGACATTATGTGACAAGCAGATTGATTTTATTTCTGAAGGTATAAAGTATATTTTAACCCACAATTATTTTTGGTTTGAGTCAGATTTTTATTTACAGCAGAGAGGGACTGCCATGGGTACCATATTCGCCCCCGCTACGCTAATATTTTTAAGAATTCTTAGACTTAAATATAAATATTGAGGAAGGAAGATTAGTGTGTAACACTTTCCAGAAACAAGTATCAAAAAACAGCTACATCCTTTTCTCGAGCTGTCACCTACCACAATGGCTGATTAATATCCCTACTAGCCAATTCGGGAGACTTAAAAGAAATTGCACATATAATGAGAGATTTGAACAAGAAGCTATGGTATTAAAAGAACAATTCCTAATAAAGAAATATCCGGCCAACGTCATCACTAGTTCCCTAGAAAAGGTGAGGCTAATGGATAGAGCCGCGTTTTTTAAACCAAGAATAGAAACCACAAAGGAAGAAGAACATATAAGTCTGATTCTGCCATATAACTCACAATACAAAATGGTAGAAAGGATCATAAACAAAAATTGACATTTTTTAAAGAAAGACAAAGTGATAAGACCACTATTATCACCCAAGATAACTTATAGCAGAGCACCCAACTTGGGCCTAAAAGTAGCACCATCTATTAGGCCTAAGGGGAAGGAAACCATACAGAAGGATTCAAATTGGCTAAAATTAAGCGGATTCTATAGATGTGGACATTGCAGTAACTGTAGAATTACCAGCTTTCCTAAAAAGACTTTAGAGATAAGATCTACGACTTATTCATATATACATAAAATCAAAGACTGCCTGACCTGCAATTCTACTGACATGATATATGTATTGCAATGCCCGTGTAGATTGCAATACATAGGAAGGACTAAACGCCTCCTAAAAAAAAGAATTTCATAGCACATAACCAATATCAAAAATGGATATGAACAGCATTCTGTATCCAAACACTTTAAAGAGAAACATTAAAAAAAATCCATCTTTACTTACCTTTGCAGCAATTGAAAGAGTCCCAAAATCCTGGAGAGGCGGAAACCACATTATTAATATGTCAAGATTAGAATCCAGATGTATATTTGACTTCGACTCCATGATACCAAATGGTCTAAATGCATTTATATTTTTCATCTTTATGTTTTTGATTGTCAACGCTGACATTTTTACAAACTTTAATTTTTGTCAATAAATGTTCATATTTTACATTTTCTACATGCATCCCATATGTGAGTGTGCCTGTCAAATATCTATTTAATCCGGTTGGGTATTTGTGCTTTCGTTCAAAGGCCTGGGTTATGGAAATCTGTATGCTGCATACAGAAGTGGATGTGCTCGCTGATGGTGCTTACAAGGGTCCAGGTGCAGGGCGGGAGGCATCTGGGCCTGCGTCTTGGCTAGCACGTAACACAGGGAAGAGGAGGCAGTGGTGTGACCCGCAGACACCGATTGTGGATCCAGGCGTTTGACCCACCTATTAGGGTGCTTTGCTGCCATGAAGATCATGCTGGTGGTGGTCAGGTTGCTAGTGTTCATGCCCCTGCTCATTTTGGTACGGCACAGGTTGCAAATGACAATTCTTTTATCGTGCACATTTGTTAGTGTGGCCTGCCTTCTCCCTTTTGCCACCCCACCGCCTCTTACAGCCTGTTGCGGTGCTGCGCATCCCTCCCCCTCTGTACTGCTGTCCTCGCTCAGCTTGCCTCATTCCCATGTTGGGCCAGTGATTTCATCATCCACTACTTGCTCTTCGGGAAGGAATTTTTGCCCTTAAAGTGAGGAATATTGGCTTCTACCTCACAGGGGTTTTTTGCCTTCCTCTGGATCAACTTGCAGGATAACAGGCCAAACTGGATGGACAGATGTCTTTTTTCGGCCTTATAAACTATGTTACTATGTTACTATGTTAATTCTTCACTCTGGTCCTCATCCTGACAAGTTGACGTTCAGTGCTGCTGACACTCAAAAACATTTGGTGTGAGGGTCTGCTGCTGATCTGATCGTCTAAAACATTAGGGGCGAGTGCCTGCTGCTGATCTGACCATGTAAAATATTAGGGGTGAGGGCCTGCTACTACTTGCGCTTTATATACAAGTAAATACATGTTTCCTAACAATATTTCCTCTAAAATCAATGTTATATTTGGTTTGGGAGGGTATTATTGTCATTCCGTAAAAGTGGCATAATAGTCGGACATCATCGTGAATATCAGCGACTTTGGAGTCCAAGATGCATCCAGACATCCTCCCCATGGTGTTCCCTAACCATTTTCTGACATTTCCTTATGAACCAGACACCCTACCCTCTGCAGAGCGGGGGGTGCCAGGTCTTCTCCCATTGACTTCCATTATACTCGGGTGCTCGGCCGAGCACTCGAGCACCACCTAGTGTTCGTCCAGAGCACCCCAGCACTAGAGCATCACGGTGCTCGATCATCACTAATAGACAGGCTAAAGGTGCACCAGATCAGCTGCTGTGATAAATCTAGCAAGTCTTTAGACTTTAGGCCAAACAATTGATCAGCTGACAGCTATCTCTCCCAGTCCCCCCATACAGAAAGCCACTGCCAGACTTCTCTGGTAATTACTTATTCCGTGAGAACAAAAGGATTCGGCAGATGAAATTCAACATGCCAGATCCTTATCTCCCCTGACATAAGCCATTAAGGGAGAGTTGGGAAGCCCTATTTTATGGTCAGGCTAACCCACCAAAATTGGTGGATTTAGCCAATATAGATTTAATATGTATGATTAGCTTCAGTTTACACCATCTAACTTCGTATCGGCTGAGCCTCTGACTGTTCTACAGGAACTTTAGTTTATAACTGTATCTTGAATCAAGTACCTTAATATGGTTTTCAATCTTTTTTTTTAATGTAACTGCTTTGGCTTAACATTTAATTGAGCATTCAGCTAATCCAGGTGATTGTTGGTAACTTTCCCATATCCCCTAGATATTTACCCTACCTATTGGCATCCATAATGTTTGTCAGAAAAATAAATATTAATTATCAAATTAATAAAAAGAAGCCATATTCCTAATGATTGCGCATTTGCAATTTATTTGATTTTGTCCATGTATCTAAATGAAGTACTTGGCAATAGCTTTGACATTTGCTATCATTATGAATTACTGTAATAGCTGTATTGTGTACATCATATTGCTTAATGAAACAAGGTATCATTTATAGGGATTGTCTGAATTAGAAAACCAGTTTTAAATGCTGCTAATAAAAAAATGAAGACTTAAAGGGGTTATCCCATGATGAATATAAAAAAATAAAACTCAGACATCATATAGTTCATAACAACCTCTTTCTAACAAAGCTAGAATCAGCCCTGTACCTCACATGGATCCAGAGTAGAGATGAGCAAGCATGCTCGGCCGAGTGTACTCGGGAGCAATTTTCGAGTAGTAGCGTACACATTTTATAATCTCAACAAACGCCAGATATACCAAAATGAAAATTGTATACCTTTATTGATTCACAAAACCATAAATATAATATAATATAATATAATAAAAAGTCATAAAAAGTAGATGGTGGCAACTACACACAGAATA
>ONZH01001007.1:0-10497 GCA_900303285.1 Rhinella marina
CAGTGAAAAATGTAGTGGTTTGTGGTAAAATAGCCGCCATTTAAAGACTACGTATTTTCTCTGTTATATGTACTACAGTCCAGTGAAACATGGAGTGGTTTGCGGTAGAATAGCCGCCATTTAAAGACTACGTATTTTCTCAGTTATATGTACTACAGTCCAGTGAAAAATGGACTGGCTTGCGGTAGAATAGCCGCCATTTAAAGACTACGTATTTTCTCTGTTATATGTACTACAGTCCAGTGAAAAATAGAGTGGTTTGCGGTAAAATAGCCGCCATTTAAAGACTACGTATTTTCTCATTTATATATACTACAGTCCAGTGAACAATTCTCTAGCGTGCTGTACAGCAGCGTCAGTCTATAAAATACGTATTTTCTCTCAGTTATATGTACTACAGTCCAGTGAAAAATGGAGTGGTTTGCGGTAAAATAGCTGCCATTTAAAGACTACGTATTTTCTCAGTTATATGTACTACAGTCCAGTAAAAAATGGAGTGGTTTGCGGTAAAATAGCCGCCATTTAAAGACTACGTATTTTCTCATTTATATATACTACAGTCTAGTGAACAATTCTGTAGTGTGCTGTACAGCAGCATCAGTCTATAAAATACGAATTTTCTCTCAGTTATATGTACTATAGTCCAGTGAAAAATGGAGTGGTTTGCGGTAGAATAACTGCCATTTAAAGACTACGTATTTTCTCAGTTATATGTAAAACAGTCCAGTGAAAAATGGAGTGGTTTGCTGTAGAATAGCCGCCATTTAAAGATTACGTATTTTCTCTGTTATATGTACTACAGTCCAGTGAACAATTCTGTAGTGTGCTGTACAGCAGCGTCAGTCTATAAAATACGAATTTCTTCTCAGTTATATGTACTACAGTCCAGTGAAAAATGGAGTTGTTTGCGATAGAATAGCTGCCATTTAAAGATTACATATTTTCTCAGTTATATGTACTACAGTCCAGTGAAAAATGGAGTGGTTTGTGGTAAAATAGCTGCCATTTAAAGACTACGTATTTTCTCTGTTATATGTACTACAGTCCAGTGAAAAATAGAGTGGTTTGCGGTAAAATAGCCGCCATTTAAAGACTACGTATTTTCTCATTTATATATACTACAGTCCAGTGAACAATTCTCTAGCGTGCTGTACAGCAGCGTCAGTCTATAAAATACGTATTTTCTCTCAGTTATATGTACTACAGTCCAGTGAAAAATGGAGTGGTTTGCGGTAAAATAGCCGCCATTTAAAGACTACGTATTTTCGCATTTATATATACTACAGTCCAGTGAACAATTCTGTAGTGTGCTGTACAGCAGCGTCAGTCTATAAAATACGTATTTTCTCTCAGTTATATGTACTACAGTCCAGTGAAAAATGGAGTGGTTTGTGGTAAAATAGCCGCCATTTAAAGACTACATATTTTCTCAGTTATATCTACTACAGTCCAGTCAAAAATTGAGTGGTTTGCAGTAAAATAGCCGCTGTTTAAAGACTACGTATTTTCTCATTTATATATACTACAGTCCAGTGAACAATTCTGTAGTGTGCTGTACAGCAGCGTCAGTCTATAAAATACGGATTTTCTCTCAGTTATATGTACTACAGTCCAGTGAAAAATGGAGTGGTTTGCGGTAGAATAGCCACCATTCAAAGACTACGTATTTTCTCAGTTACAGTCATATGAAAAAGTTTGGGCACCCCTATTAATCTTAATCATTTTTAGTTATAAAAATTTGGGTTTTTGCAACAGCTATTTCAGTTTGATACATCTAATAACTGATGGACACAGTAATATTTCTGGATTGAAATGAGATTTATTGTACAGAAAATGTGCAATATGCATTTAAACAAAATTTGACAGGTGCAAAAGTATGGTTACCCTTATCATTTTTTTTATTTGACTACTCCTAACTTCTTTTTACCGACTTACTGAAGCACTAAGTTGGTTTGGTAACCTCATTGAGCTTTCAACTTCAAAGCCAGGTGTATCCAATCATGAGAAAAGTTATTTAAGGTGGCCAATTGCAAGTTGTTCTCCTATTTGAATCTCCTCTGAAGAGTGGCATCATGGGCTCCTCAAAACAACTCTCAAATGATCTGAAAACAAAGATTGTTCAACATAGTTGTTCAGGGGAAGGATACAAAAAGTTGTCTCAGAGATTTAACCTGCCAGTTTCCACTGTGAGGAACATAGTAAGGAAATGGAAGACCACAGGGACAGTTCTGGTTAAGCCCAGAAGTGGCAGGCCAAGAAAAATATCAGAAAGGCAGAGAAGAAGAATGGTGAGAACAGACAAGGACAATCCACAGACCACCTCCAAAGACCTGCAGCATGATCTTGCTGCAGATGGTGTCACTGTGCATCGGTCAACAATACAGCGCACTTTACACAAGGAGAAGCTGTATGGGAAAGTGATGCAAAAGAAGCCTTTTCTGCAAGCACGCCACAAACAGAGTCGCCTGAGGTATGCAAAAGCACATTTGGACGGGGGCGTGTCCTGGCCGCTGACTGAGATGGCCGCGTGAGTTTGCAGCTCCTGCACCAACAGCGACGAGACCGCAGCAAGCCACATCTTACGGCACAGCCACTCGGCTAAAAAGTGATGATCTCTAACCCTGACGCTATGGGGAACAAAAAGAGACAACTAGCCAAGCTACAGAGTGAGAATTTCGAAAAATATTTCGAAAAAGGCGAGACCCAAGATGGCGCCTGCAGCTTAAGACGTGCAAGATCTCCGTCATCGCCACGCGAACTTACCCCACCGCGGCTTCCCAGGGCTGAAACGCCTTCTCCTCCGCGCTTACCGGATCGATCATCGGACTTCAGCTCTCCTCCTCTGCCGCCTATGCCAGAAGACATCGAGGCCTTCGACAAACCTCCTGCAACTCCTCGACATGGTGCTGCTGATGCGGGAACAGCGCAGAGGCCTACCTCGTCTCCTTCAGCCAGCCCACAGTAAAGGCGACAACGCATGGATGGGGGCAATGCAGACTGGGATGTCCCGCCGTCCACCTCAACACCCGGACCTACAACAGAGGTACTATTTGATGACTTTCCCACTTCTGAAAAACTGGTGTCCGAGGACACTTTAAAGCACATGCTGTTGGCTCTAAAAACCTCCATGCAACACGATATTGCAGCGTTGCTTATGCCTTTAACCTCTAAAATTCAAGCTGCAGAAAGCAGAATCTCACATGTTGAAAAGAAAATGGCGGAGTTTGCTACCTCACAGAATACAATCATAGATGCCCATAATGACATGTCTGACGAAGTGGAGGCCCTGAAACTAAAAATGGCGGACATGGAGGATCGCTCCCGCAGAAATAATATAAAGATCCAAGGAATCCCTGAGAATGTTTCAAACTCCGAATTGCCTTCCTACTTACATAAGCTGTTTCTGACTTTAGTACCACATTTAACTGAAGCAGAACTGACTATTGACAGAGCGCATCGGGTCCCTAGACCGAAACACATTGATCCTGAAACCCCAAGAGACACTCTGCTTAGAGTACATTTTTTTCTGACCAAGGAGGCCGTTATGAATGCTGCCAGGAAAACAGGTACTTTGCCTGCCCCATTTCAAGATCTTCGCCTGTATACAGATTTGTCCGCCTATACTCTACGCCAGCGCCGCTTGCTGACCCCCATTACAATGACATTGCGAGACTGCGGCTTTATGTACAAGTGGGGATACCCTTTGAAATTATTGATTACCAGAAGCGGACGGACATATGTGGTTAAGACCTTTGAAGAAGGTCAAGCCTTGTTGAAAACCTGGCAGATCCCTCTATCAACACCTGATCCGGGATGTCCATCTTACTTGAATCAGAGAGCTCAACACCGTTAGATGTCTTTCAATTTTCGTTTACATGTAGTTTGCCCCATCTTGAATTTTGAAAGCTAGAGATACTCACTATGGAAAAAAGAACCTGACTCCCCTGATATAGTCTTCGATATACACCTTGTTTTATTTCTGCATAGGGGTTGAGATCCCCCACTCTACTCAACTCTGAGAATTGTGGGAATAATACTAGTTGATGTGTTTAATTGGTTTTCTTTCTGGTACACTAAGGTGCATTTCTATGCGTTTTTGGAAGCTAAACATGGACTTTTCAAGTTCTCTTAACACCATGAAACCTTGGCTTATAATGGAACTATCGCCCACACCCGCCACGCTTGGCGATATTTTGAGTTTGCTTTGCTACAGTTTTTCTTATCTGTTCAGTGTTCATTTTGAATGTATGCACACTATTGATCCTATTTCTCTTGCAGACACTGGGTATTATGGCGAACTCACCTGGCATCATATACCAAAGCCATGGGATTGAAAATTCTTTCCCTGAACACCAAAGGGCTCAATTGCCCGCAAAAGCGGGCCTACCTGTGGAGGGAGACGCTGTTATGTGGAGCAGATGTAGTCTGTGTGCAGGAATCTCACCTTCTGCGGGCAGACGCTGGCCGTGTCAGGCACCGTCTCTTTCCAATTATTGTCCATGCTCATAATGTGAAGAAGTCTAAGGGTGTTTTTATAGCCTTTAAAAACTCTGTCTCTTTTTCTCTCCGCTCACAGATTGTGGATCCGGGGGGCCGATTTCTCATTCTGGTATGCGAGGTGAACAACATAACCTACACTTTGGTCAATATTTACGCACCGAATACACGCCAACTCTCATTTCTTCACAAAGTGATGAGAAAGGTCCATAAGGTAAAACAAGGAAAATTGATTATCTGTGGGGACTTTAACACAATTTCAGATCCCACATTAGACTCAACAAACACACTCAGACGCTCGGCGTCTAGCTTGCTCCCCTTCCTACAGTCGGAGAGCCTGATAGATGTCTGGAGAGCTCAGCACAGTCAAGAAAGGGATTTCACCTTTTTCTCTCCGGTACACTTAACGTACTCCCGCATTGACATGTTTTTAGTAGATAGCACAGTTTTGTTTCACACGGAATCGTCCACCATTGGTACTATCAAATGGTCGGACCATGCCCCTATAACACTGACAATCATGGACCAATACCAATCCTCACCATCACCAATATGGCGAAATAACACCTTTCTGCTCTCGCATTCAAAATATAAACCAGAACTCTTATCATTCAGGAATTTTTCCAAATTAATGAAGGCTCAGTGGAAGACCCATTTGTATTATGGCAAGCACACAAAGCTTATGTTAGAGGCCTCCTAATTAAATATAATCATTTAGAGAGGAAGAGGCGAGAGAAAGACATTAAACAGACATTGGACAAAATTACCCAATTGGAATCTGTAAATAAAAAATGTCCCTCCCCCACCGTTTCTGCCACACTGGGTGAGGAAAGAAATAAATTGAGAATACTCTTGCAAGCTGACTTTCACAAATCTTTGAATAGATTAAAGTCTAGATTCTATGCTCAAGGGAACAAAGCAGGAAAACTTTTGGCCAACAAACTTAAAACATTACAAACTAAAACTAAGATTCCCTTCATAATCCATCCCCACACTAGAGCTAAACTCTTCGACCCCAGGGATATAGCGGAGCAATTTAGAGCATATTATGCCACCTTATATAACCTTAGAGATTCCGTCACCCCCCCCATTGAATTATGATTCCCTACTACAGGACTTCTTAGCTAAAGCACATCTCCCACCTCTCTCCCCTTCTCAACTGGACTCACTAAATGCACCTTTGACCCCCTCTGAACTGGCAAAAATAATCTCAGCTCTCCCCTCCGGTAAATCCCCAGGTCCTGATGGACTATCCAATGAATACTATAAGCACTATCTCACACCCCTGCTTCCACATTTATCGAATATTTTCCAGAAGGCTATGTCAGGCAGCAATTTCCCACCTGATATGTTATTAGCTTTAATTGTTACCCTCCCGAAACCTGGAAAGCCTACTGATACCCCTTCCAACTTCCGTCCCATTTCCCTCCTTAACGCAGACATTAAAATATTTGCTAAAATGATTGCTTCTAGATTGTCTCCGATCCTTCCACTCCTAATGGAAGAAGACCAAACAGGATTTGTTAAAGGAAGACAGGCCTCCGACAATACCAGACGCCTATTTGATCTATTCAATATTGCAGAAGCTCGCAAATTAAAGATGTTAGCAGTCACACTGGATGCCGAGAAGGCGTTTGATCGACTTCACTGGTCGTACGCTTTCTCGGTCCTGGAGGTCATGGGCTTCTCAGGTCCCATACTGCAGGCTATTAAAGGCTTATACTCAAAACCTGCTGCACAAGTCTTCGTTAATGGGGTATTATCAGACAGATTTGACATCACTAACGGTTCCCGACAGGGACGCCCCCTGTCCCCATTAATTTTCATTCTGGCTTTAGAGCCTCTTGCTAGACATATTAGGCTTTCGGACGAGGTGAAAGGATTGGAGATAGGGGATAAGTCACACGTTATTTCTCTTTACGCAGACGATATTATTTTGACACTATCCAACCCGACAAAATCACTCCCTGCTGCCTTTACAATTATATCTACATTCGGATCCCTGTCTTATTATAAAGTCAATAACTCTAAATCTCAGGCCCTTCCGATTAATATCCCTACAACAGAACTACAATATTTAAAAGGTCTCTTTCCTCTAGACTGGCAGGATTCTTTTCTCCCGTACCTTGGCATTAAATTGACCTATCCTTGCTCCCTCGCATACCAGAACAATTATACTCCTCTCCTGGAAACTATGTCTAAAGATTTTACCAATTTTGCGTTGAAAGATGTCTCATGGATTGGTAGGGTTGCCTCATTTCAGATGATGACGCTACCTAAATTGATATATGTGTTTAGAGCTCTGCCCATTCCTGTCCCCAAATCCTTTTTCAAATCAGCTCAGAAGCTCCTGAATTCATATATTTGGGGCGCCACACGCCCACGCATAGCGCACACAATATTACTCAGGAGGAAACAAGCGGGCGGCATTGGATTACCTTCTATTTATGATTACTTCTGTTCAATTGGGCTCTCCTTTGTTAGGGAATGGTGGAACCCATCTTCTACCAAATCATGGAAACTCCTTGAAACACAAGCATTGAATGGTAAATCTCTACAGACCTATCTCTGGGGAGCAACCCTATCTAAAGGCTCTGGGCCTGCCCCACTCCTTACAATTGCCCATGCAGGCAACCTATGGGCAAATATCCACGGATCCCAAGGAAGCCCAAGTGAACATATACTTTCATATATTTCTATTGAAACCTTAGAATCACATATAGGAGACATTACTTTGCATAAATGTCGTAGTGCTGGTATAGCTTCTGCAAGTGATCTGATTGATAACTCGTCTGTACTCTCCTTCGCACAGATCCGAGAAAAGTGGGGATTATCTCACTCGGAGTTTCTGTCTTATCTAAGGATCCGTCATTGCTTAGATTCTCTTCTCAAAAATCCTCCTCAATATAACTCTGACATTTGCAAATTATTCCAGCACCCTACACTGTTTCGTAAACACTCTACTAAGTATATTTACGATCTGATAGGCAATAAGTCTACTTTAGTCAAGTCCTCTCCCATGTTGTCTTGGGAACAAAAACTGCGCAAGATATTTTCAGTGTAGGAATGGATGAGCGCATTATCCTTTTTGACATCTACATTTAAATGTGTCACGCACTATGAGGCTGGCTTAAAAACTATATTGAGGTGGTACTATACTCCTGAGTGACTCAGTAGAATTTACCCAGGTTCCTCGCCGTGCTGCTGGAGACAGTGTGGCCAAACAGGGACCTTATACCACATTTTATGGGCATGCCCTAAACTAGCCTCCTATTGGCAACAGACTTTTTCTTTAATTTACCAGGTCACAACACTTACTGTTGCCCCATCTCCAGAACTGGCATTGCTCTTTTTAGGCATCGACAATATTCCCCCAGCATATAGAATAATATGTGGACATATCCTAATTCACGCTAAGCTGGTGATAACGAGACACTGGAAGTCTGAGGTTACCCCCACCTTAAATGAAGTGATAGATGCAATCACCACTACATGTACTTATGAGAGGTTGTTACCCGAAAACATGGTTTCCTCTTACAAGAAGGAGATTTCATGGAGCCCTTGGGTGTCGTTTACTAAAAAATAACCCATGATGCCTGGTGAGTTCCGAATGGCTACACGGTAGCCAGGATGTAATATATAAAATGCCCAGTGTGAACTACATTGACTGTTTTATTTGTTCATCTGTTTGTTTTATTTTAGTTAATTGTTTTTGTTGTAATACTATGCGACTGTCATTCACTCTCTGTACTATGAGGCGTGAGTCTCCTTGTAATTGATGGTTTTCTAATTATCTTATTGAAAATCAATAAAAAACTATTCTTCTAAAAGCACATTTGGACAAACCAGTTTCATTTTGGAAGAAGGTCCTGTGGACTGATGAAACAAAGATTAAGTTGTTTGGTCATACAAAAAGGCGTTATGCATGGCAGCAAAAAAACACAGCATTCCAAGAAAAACACTTGCTACCCACTGTAAAATTTGGTGGAGGTTCCATCATGCTTTGGGGCTGTGTGGCTAATGCCGGCACCGGAAATCTTGTTAAAGTTGAGGGTCGCATGGATTCCACTCAGTATCAGCAGATTCTTGAGAATAATGTTCAAGAATCAGTGACAAAGTTGAAGTTACGCCGGGGATGGATATTTCAGCAAGACAATGATCCAAAACACCTCTCAGGCATTCATGCAGAGGAACAATTACAATGTTCTGGAATGGCCATCCCAGTCCCCAGACCTGAATATCATTAAACATCTGTGGGATGATTTGAAGTGGGCTGTCCATGCTCGGCGACCATCAAACTTAACTGAACTGGAATTGTTTGGTAAAGAGGAATGGTCAAAAATACCTTCATCCAGAATCCAGGAACTCATTAAAAGCTACAGGAAGCGACTAGAGGCTGTTATTTTTGCAAAAGGAGGATCTACTAAATATTAATGTCACTTTTCTGTTGAGGTGCACATACTTTTGCACCTGTCAAATTTTGTTTAAATGCATATTGCACATTTTCTGTTAGTACAATAAACCTCATTTCAATCCAGAAATATTACTGTGGCCTTCAGTTATTAGATATATCAAACTGAAATAGCTGTTGCAAAGTCCAGTGAAAAATTGCTGTTACAGTCCAGTGAAAAATTGAGTGGTTTGCGGTACAATAGCCACCATTTAAAGACTACGTTTTTTTCTCAGTTATATGTACTACAGTCCAGTGAACAATTCTGTAGTGTGCTGTACAGCAGCGTCAGTCTATAAAATACGTATTTTTTCTCAGTTATATGTACTACAGCAACCAGTGACCAAGGTGACCACCAACAAGTGACCAAGTTAGTTGAGGTAGTAGGTGAGCCACCCAAAAATTTACCCTGACACAGCATGGCAGTGAACCCAGAGTGACCAAGTTACACTCAGGTAGCAGGTGAAGCACATAAAATTTTACCCTGACACAGCATGGCGGTGAACCCAGAGTGACCAAGTTACACTCAGATAGTAGGTGAAGCACATAAAATTTTACCCTGACACAGCATGGCGGTGAACCCAGAGTGACCAAGTTACACTCAGGTAGCAGGCGAAGCACATAAAATTTTACCCTGACACAGCATGGCGGTGACACCACCAATGCCTTGGTCAGACTGAGATTGCAGTCAAATGGCTGTAGGTGAGCCTCCCAAAAATTTGTTTTGGAGTGTCTGTAGTTGACCCTCCTGTAAAAAATTTTTGAGTGTCTGTAGTTGACACTCCTAAAACATTTATTGGAGAGAGGGCCTGTAGGTGACCCCCCGTAAACATTGTTTGTAAAGAGCGCCCGTTGGCCCTCAGAAAAATTGCCTCCAACCAGGCATGGTTGGAGGCAATTTGTGTTTGTGTTTGTCAGCGTTTGTGTGCGAAGAGACGGAGGAGGAGGAGAGGATACATAAAGAATCTTCATGTTGAGCTGCTTTCCCCCGGTGGAGATTTTAATTCCGGTGAAATTCAGGCTTTATTCATTTCAATAATCGTCAGCCTGTCAGCGCTGTCAGTTGACAGGCGTGTACGCTTATCAGTGATGATGCCACCAGCTGCACTGAAGACCCGCTCTGACAACACGCTAGCGGCAGGGCAGGCCAGCACCTCCAAGGCGTACAGTACCAGTTCAGGCCACGTGTCCAGCTTTGCACCCAAGTAGTTGTATGGAGCAGAGTGATCACGCAGGATGTTGGTATGGTCAGCTAGGTACTCCCTCACCATGTTTCTGAACAGCGCCCCCCTACTCTGCCTAGACTGGGGACGGGTGACATAGTCTTGCTGAGGTGCCATAAAACTGGCAAAGGCCTTGAAGAGTGTTCCCCTGCCAGTGCTTGACAAGCTGCATGCTCCCCTCCTCTTCCCCACTAGTTGGCCAACAGAACTACGTCCTCTGCCGCTAGCGGTGTCAGATGGGAAGGATAGTTTCAGCTTGTGCACCAGGGCCTGTTGATATTGATTCACTCTCATACTCCTCTCCTCTACAGGAATGAGAGTGGAAAA
>ONZH01001008.1:0-17302 GCA_900303285.1 Rhinella marina
ATTCATGAGAAGACCTTGTATCTTCATTGTGTATATTCGATGATTGTGATGATGAAGTCTTGATATTTATGGTGTTTTCTGTATAACTTGCACACAGCGGTATCCACTGGTATGGTATAACAGTCAACGACAATAACCGTTGGTATCGCTGTTAGGCCCTGTTCACACATCAGTTATTTGATCAGTTTTTGTGAGCCGAGTGGAGGCTACACAGAGATAAGGTATAATGAAAAGATCTGCTCCTGTTCTGTGTTTTTGACCTGCAACTGGTTTTGGCTCATAATAACTGATGGAAATAACTGATCAGAAAACTGACGTGTGAACAAGGTCTTAGAAACATGGGCCCAAGTTTAATACAGTTAAAAGGGATTACAATGATCCACAGTGACCGGGAGTAAATGGTGTGTCACTTACATGTAATTTTCCATTGTTCCATGTTCAGTCATAATTAGTTATATTTTTTTGTATCTGCAGATCATTTTACCAGAGTGGGGGGTCTCACTGTGTCCCTACAATGAATATGTGATACAGCTGGAGGTGATGACTCTACCACAAGTCAGCGACATGGTGGCCACCGTGTCAGGATCAGATGACCTGCGCTTCAGCAAGAGGCAGATTCCGGGCTCGGTCTCTGCACTCATCAATCGGACTTTCTGCAGTCAGACGTATTCACTAAAGAAGTGACTTTCCTGCTGCATCCAAGGCAGATTCCAGGCTTGGTCTCTGCATTCACCACTGGACTTGACATTCACCGGACTTTCCGCAGACAGATGTATTCACCAAAGAAGTGAGTTTCCTGCTGCATTAAGAGGCAGATGCCAGGCTCGGTCTCTGCATTCACCACTGGACTTGTCATTCACCGGACTTTCCGCAGTCAGATATATTCACCAAAGAAGTGAGTTTACTGCTGCATCAAAAGGCAGATTCCAGGCTTGGTCTCTGCAAAAGTCAACGCACTTGACATTCAAGGAAAAATCTACCATCCTTGTCACGTGCCATCATTTTCCTCCACCGCCTAGGGGAAGGGCAGTCCTTCAGCCATGGTTCCCTAGAGGTTTCCTCCATTGGGGGTTTTTCCTCTCCTGAGTGCTGAAGGCCCAACTCTTCATGAGTCAAATGCCCATCATCAACAGGGCCACATTTAAGACCAGCGCCCTGACTTCTAATGAGAACATCTACTGTGCATTTGATACCTTACAGTTAATAAAGAAGTCAGTGTATATTAAGTAGTGTGTGTCGGAGCCTCTTTATGAATCTTCATAGTCAACGAGATGGGGGTGCAGGGTGTCGGACCCCTGCTGATCACATAGTGATAGCCTTTCTTGGTTTTACAGCTCAAATTATTTTTTTTATCCCCTACCAATAGGATAAGGGATAAGTATCTGATCTGATGGGGACTAATGGGTCCCCCATGATTATGAGAGTGGGGATCATGTGTCCCCAAAGAAATAGAATGGGAGGTGAACCATGTTCCCTTCTGCTTCATTCAATGTCTATGGGACTTCTGGAAACACCATACCTGAGCACTGTACTCGGCTATCTCTAGCGGTCCCATAGAGATTAAACAGAGTAGATATGTGCACGCTCGACCTGACACTTCATTCATAAGGGGACACAGGATCCAGTTCAGTGGTGGTCCCAGAAATTCTATGGATAGGGGAAAGTTTCTGTCAATACAAAACTATCTCCGGACCACATACCCATTGAATTCAACGGGTCCGCAAAAAATGTGGAGGAAGGAGACCCAGTCTTGCACAAAAAGCCCCTGTGTTGTCAGTAATATGTGTTTTGGGTGTGACGTGAACCCCTCATTCCCAGTGCTGAACCCCCAGTTCTGATGAGTTCTACTATCTCAGCTCTGCAGACGAATCTGAATCTCCACCCTCTCACCGACACAACGCCGCCATGCCCTGCTCTGTGCAGTCAGGTACAGTAAGTGTCTCTGTGTCAGCTTCATGAACTGATGTAGAGATACATTGTTTGTCCTGCTTTACACTGCAGCCTAGTTCTGTAAGGGCATTACTAGGGGATAAAATGAGGAAAAAACAATAATAAAAAAAAAGGTGACAGGCAGGTACACTAGGACCGAATAGGTGTAGGAACCAAGGTACACGGAGTCAGACGTACTGGATCAAAACCCAGGAGAAGACAACAGAGCCAAATCAGAAAGTTAGATGACAATGGGGTCATACACAAATGGTCAATTCCAGGTCCAAATCGTCAGGCAGAAGTGAATACAAAAAACAGGCCAAGGTCAAACCAAGACATACAGAAAAGCCAAATCAGAATCCAAGAATCAGGGTCAAAGGAGTAGCCAAGGTCAGTAATCAGAGGGTCCATAATAATCCAAAACACTAAGCGCTGGTGAGGTATAAAGAACCATTCACAGGTAACCCGTGACCAGCAGGTTGCCTGTTTAAATACAACGCGCTTCCTGGTCACATGATGTGCCTGGTATCACATGACTGGACCTGATTGCCCGACGCTCCTTCAGAGGGAGACCTCACAGTCTCCTCAGTAACCGGCAGCACTGCAGAGGACGCCGGCTCCAGCAGTAACAGTGACATAAGAGTGCCGGTCCTACACAGGGAGGCCTGTCTCCTTGGCAACTGAACGCCAGCCACTCTGCGGAAGAGCGTGCCTGCAAAATTTAAAGGGGTTGTCTCACTTGAGCAAATTGCCTTTATCGAGTAGAGAAAGTTAAAGGGAGTCTTTCACCTGATCTGAGCGTCATTGCGCCGCTCTTCAAGTCCCGGCGCCTGCGCACTGCTCTGCCCACTGTGGGCAGAGGCACCCAGGAATCTAGTGCGCATGCGCCGGGGACCCGAAGAGCGGCGCAACGGGAGATTTCATAACAGGAGCAGGAGAACATTATGCTAAAGCAGGGCAGGCTGGAGGATGGAAAGGGGAGGGGTTTGCGATTCAGATCGCCCAGGGGCTTGGGCACTTGCGAGGGGTCACTTACATATCTGATAAAAGTGTTTTTCTCAGAAATACAACGTGGGACATCTTTTACAAAGTTACTGTTTTAAAGTGTGTAAGGGGGTCTATAGCCTGATCTGAGCGGTCTATGACGCTCAGATCAGGTGAAAGACTCCCTTTAATACAAGCCACTTACTAATGTATTGTTATTATCCATATTGCTTCCTTTGCTGGTTTGATTCATTTTTCCATCACATTATACACTGCTCGTTTCCATGGTTACAACCATCCTGCAGACCAACATTGGTGGCCATGCTTGCACCCTATAGAAAAAAGCCTGTGTGCGCTCCTATGGTCCCAGCCACCAGATAGGCCATTGCTTTTTTCTATAGTGTGCACGACCACCACTGCTGGACTGCAGGGTGGTCGTAACCATGGAAACGAGCAGTGTATAATGTGATGGAAAAATGAATCCAGCCAGGAAAGGAAGCAATATGGACAATCATAATACATTAGTAAGTGGCTTGTATTAATTTTCTCTACATGATAAATGCTATTTGCTGAAGTGAGACATCCCTTTAAGGTTTGTTTCAGCACTATGGTGATTCCAAGCAGGGAGAGAAATTTGTTTTGCATTCTCTCCCCTGCCCCTACTTATGTCTGCCAGTAGCATCAACACAACTGATAACAAACTCCCTTTATCAGCATTTAGAGATATGCTTTACAGCAGCCATGGTCTTCTATTGAAGCGTTTTCTAGTCTGTGACCTCTGTATAGGTCATTGTACAGGGAGGGGGAATAGATAAGCTGTTACACCACCTGTGAAAAGTAGATCCTGTATGTGATGATGATAATAATAAGTTGACTACTGAACTGTGACCTCCACAGAACCGGAATTCCTGGCATATTATTAGGCGTGATATAAACAATAGGTCAGCAGCTATACTGTAATAAATGCGTGAGTCATGTGATAAGGAGAAACGGTAGAGAGACTGGCACTAAATCGACTATTAGCTTTAGTGCTTCCAAGATCATGAGATGCCAGAACAAACATTGGCAACAGCAACCACCTACAATGAGACTTTTACACACACTTGCATTATCTTACAATCCAAAAATATATCAAGTGTGTACAGCGCTCTACAAGATAAACAAGCTCACTACAAGTAGTAAAAACTGAGTAAGGCCTCTTTCACACTAGCGTTTTATAATTCCGGTATTGAGTTCCGTCATAGGGGCTCAATACCGGAATAAAACGCTTCAGTTTTGTCCCCATTCTTTGTCAATGGGGACAAAACTGAACTGAAGACAACGGAATACTCCTGAAAGCATGCTGCGTGCTCAAACGAGCGGATGCAGTGTGTAGAATCCACTGTGTGAAGGAGTGCCAAGTCCCATTCCGGACAGCAGAGACACAGAGCAGTAACATGATTAATAATGCTCCGTGCTTCTCTGTGATCTTTTTACTACAAAATCAGTGACAACTTTATCTCACTGTGTTAATGCTCCATGTCTCTGCTGTCCGGAATGGGGCTTAGCACTCTTACACACAGCGGATTCCACGCACAGGATCCGCTCATGTGAAAGAGCCCTAAGGGTTTGGCTACACAGTGATCTTGGTCGCGTGACTACAATTGCAAGGACTGTGTAGCAGTGCATACCCATTCATTTCTGTGCTAGCACTGCTACACCGCAATCCCACTGTGATCCTTGGGCGTGATAGATGTCGCAAGACCAAGATTGTCTTGTAGACGAACCCTTGGACCGATTGTTGGGCAGATTGTCGGGAATGAACGTTCCTGTGAACGTTGGTTCCTCACAATCTGCCCATATAAATGTGCCGCCAATCACCCAGGGAATGAGCGAAACGCGCATTCATCGGGTGATCCCGTCGTGAATGCAGGCACATCAATAATCATTTCTTGGCAGCAGAGTGTGCCTTCCAAAGAGCGATCTGCTGCCCAGAAACAATGATTCGGATGAGGACGAGGAATCACAACGGCTCGTAGTCATACTATGGAGGAGATCGCTGCATGTAAATGCACAGTCTCCTTCATTGAACGAGCAGCTGACTGTGGGGAAGGAACGCTCCCTTCCTAAGGCCCCATTCACACGACCATATGAATGGGGCCGTATGTATTCCGCAAAATTGCGGAATACATGCAGCCCCATTCACTTCTATGGGAGCGCACAGCCGCGGCACGGAGACAGCTCCGTGCCGCGGCTCCGCATAAAAAGATAGAACATGTCCTATACTTGTCCGTACGCACGGACAAGTATAGGCATATTCAATGGGGCCGCACGGCGTGTGTTCCGAGCGCCGCGAATATACGGTCGTCTGAATGAGGCCTAACAATCGGCTGCTCCTCAGCCAGTGTAAACCCACCTTTAGGCCTCTTTCACACATGCAAGTTTTCCGTCCGCACGCGATGCGCGTTGTGAACGCGTAGCATCCGGACTGAACCCTGACGCATTCATTTCAATGGGTCTGTGGACATCATTTTTCTTGCATCATCTCTGCGTTCAGGAAAAATCGCAGCAGCTTCTATATGGTACATTTTTCACGCAGCTCTGGCTCCAGAGATGTGAATAGGGCTTGCGTGAAAAACGGAAGACGTTCAGATGCAATGCATTTTTCACTGATATAATCTGGACAGAAAAAACGCACACACTGAAAGCAGTCGCAGAAAGAAACTGATTGATCTTCAGTTTTTCCCTGAACAGATCCGGACACAATCCGTATCGATCAAGTGAAAGAGGGAAAAGTGTTTAACTTTACACAAACCGTGTACCAAGCCTTTCAAACAGCAGGCACCACTGTGAGAAATTTGGCGCATCGGGTGACTGCCTCTAAGTTTACACTATTAGGGTACCCTAAAATACATGCATTTATTATGGCGTTTTCACAGCCCCTTCAAAAAAATACTGCAGTGCAAAGCTGTGTATGTAGAGACTCTCGTACATATGCCATTGTAGTCACATGTTTCAATCGCTTTGACAAAAAAAAAAAAAAGCTGCACGCTGTACTGTGTGAACAGAACCTAAACCACAGCACACAGGGTATACAAAGTCATAAAGAGCCAATAGTGCTAGCAATAACACACAAAGCACCTGTCCTACACCAGCATCAATGCAGCGGCCAAAGGAGATTATCTGGAAAGTCATGTGACTTGGCACCGCTCTGTGCCCACGTCCGCCATGCCCTGACAGAAGTCGATCAATATTTGCTTTTTGAAGTCTCGTCCTCTTAATAGTTATTCAAATATTTTATTCTGCATCAAACAAGTCGTGAAATGTTTTAGTTGTGAATGCGATAGCGAATAACTAAGTGATTGCTGGGGGTCCGAATCCTGAGACCCCCCACCGATCCCGAGAACAGGGGGCCTATTCCCCACATATCGGGCTCTCGCACTCCATTCGTTCTCTATGGGACTGACAGAGAGAGCCAAGTGCTGCACTCAACTGTCTGCAGCATAGAGAATGAAGGGAGCGGCAGAGTGCACGCTCAACCTTCCGCTTCATGGGACCCCGTTCTTGGGATAGGTGAGGGTCCTAGAATTCGGACCCCCCAAAGATCAGTTAGTGTCTACCGCTCCATTCAACTCTATGGGACTGCCGGAGATAGCAAGTACAATTGCTCAACTATTTCCCGCACAGAGATGACTGGAGGGGTAGCGCACGCTGGGGTTGCACGGACCTCTGTTCTCAGGGGGCCCCCAGGGGTCAGACTTCCACTGATCACACACTTATAAGCTGTCTTAAAGGGATTGTCCAGGCTTTTTCTATTGATTCCTCAGGATAGGTCATCAATATCAGACTGGCAGGGTCATCAATAGAAAAAGCCTGGACAACCCCTTAAAGGGTGCTGCCACATTACTTATTTTTGAAAGCCATAAAAATTTATGTTTTTTTGGGGTGGTATTGTTAGTCACTCAAGTTTTTGCTGCATGTTCTTCAGACTTTTGCTACAGCAAAAGTTGTTGTTGTTTTTTTTTTCAGGAAAAACAACCCCAGATGTTAACTGACCATCTATGGGAAATATGAAACGCAGGAATCTTTTTTTGCTAGTGGTGATTCTGCTCATTGGGTGGAGGATTTTGCCCTTCTTCTCAAAAATGCAGCACGCTGGAGCTCTTGGGGGTCTTTCTCAGGTGTTTTCATGTCTCCTTCTCCACAGGGAAAAACTCCATGAAGAAAATTATAGCAGGCAAAACCACTGGGGGAGATTCATCAAACTGGTGTAAAGTAGAACTGTCTTAGTTGCCCATAGCAACCAATCAGATTCCACCTTTCATTTCTGACAGCTCCTTTGGAAAATGAAAGGTGGAATCTGATTGGTTCCTATGGACAACTAAGCCAGTTCTATTTTAGGCCTGTTTCACACTGGCGGCAGGCCTGATCCGGCAGGTGAAGGGTGCTGCCGGATCAGGCCTGCCGCAGTGACATGTGTGGAGCCGGAACCGCGCTCCGGCCCCACACATGTCACACAGTACATACATACACATAAACATACACACACATATAGACAAACAAACACACATACATACTTACATGCTCCCCGGCAGGTCTTCGGAGCGTCAGAGGGACAGGACGGCTCACACAGGTCACGATTCCCCACAGCGCCCTCTGCTGGGCGCCTGGTGGAATCGTCATGACGATTCCACCAGGCGCCCAGCAGAGGGCGCTGTGGGGAATCGTGACCTGTGTGAGCCGTCCTGTCCCTCTGACGCTCCGAAGACCTGCCGGGGAGCATGTAAGTATGTATGTGTGTTTGTATGTCTATATGTGTGTGTATGTTTATGTTTATGTGTATGTCTGTGTCTATGTGTAGCCGGATCCGTAATGGACTCCATTGAAAGTCAATGGAGGGCGGATCCGGTTACCATTATGGTCACACCAGACGGATCCACCCCCATTGACTTGCATTGGGGGTCATTCCGGATCCGTCTTGGTGCGGATGCCTGGACCGGAGAGCAAACCGCAGCATGCTGCGGTTTGTTCTCCGGTCTGAAGACGGAACGGAATGCTTTCAGGAGCATTCCGTTGTCTTCAGTTCAGTTTTGTCCCCATTGACAATGAATGGGGACAAAACTGAAGCGTTTTATTCCGGTATTGAGCCCCTATGACGGAACTCAATACCGGAATTTTAAAACGCTAGTGTGAAAGTAGCCTTACACCAGTTTGATAAATCTCCCTCATGGTGTGCAAAAAACACAGCAAAAAACAACACTTGTGACCTATAAAAACTTGCACACAGACAAGCAGCTGTGTTTTTTCATCCGTGAACTACCCACAAGTTAAAAAATTCACATGTATAAGTCACTGTATTGTAATGGTTTTTTAAAAAGTAACTGATTGGTTCTCCCCTTTAATTCTGTTTAATACTTGGTATTATAGTTTACAAGTTTCCTTGTAATGAAGTGGGTTAGAGAGATAGTACCCATGCCCCAATTGTGCTGATAAGGCCACATTCCTGAGTGATGTACATTGGAGGAGGGGCTAACAGGTTAAAAGTCTGCTACCCACCTTGTCTCAGGAGATCGATCAGGCCTCCAGCTACATAGGATGTGAGTATGATTGCCCTATTTCTTTTGTACACCCTGGGGTGTCGGTCATGTATTATAACAGGGGTAGACAGCCATGGGTTATAGCATGATCAACAGAGTCTCCACCCCATTGGCTTGTGATGTTTATTTACTTTTTATTCTGTATGTGATTTCTTTGTTTTAACGTATAATTAATCACCTAGTAAATATAATTATTCACATAGCCTGCGTAAGCTTATTTATTCACAAATCTTTCGAATTCCATTAACAATACAGTCACACCCACACAGGATGTAAAATACCGTGGCACAATCCGTATGGGTTTTACCATGGAAAGGGCTGTGGACCTCGTCCTACGAGGGGTTAATCTGCAGGGCAGACCCACAGCATAAATAAAATCTCTTCCATTTGGCTTCTACCGTACAACGCGGCAGTTCTGTCACAATTTGCAGCGTATCCCCCATGTGTGAACCTACTATAAGGCCACATTAACAAGGTCATAATTTGTGAGTCAAAACCAGGAGTGGAGTCTATAGACAGAAGGTATAATAGTAATACCTGCGCCCCTCCTGTGCTTTACACCAGATCCTGGTTTTGGCTCGCAAATACTGATGAAAAATAAATACTGACCAAATACTGACGTGTGAAAGTGGCCTTAAAGAAGGGGTTGGCCACCTTTTTGGTTTGCTTTTTTTTTTAAAGAAAGAACCCCCTCCGCCCGTCATAATGTGGAGGGGCTGCTTTCACCTGCACTGTGGGTCACTTGAAAGGAGTTGGCCACCTTTGGGGGTTTTTTTTTGCCACCCGGGTAGCACTACTACCGGGCGGCTCCTCACTGCTAGATCCTTTGCTCCCCGGCCTCTATCCTCCTTTAACATCCGATTTGATACCGCCATTTGCCTCAGAGATAACCTGGGGGTGTGGGGTAAGGGTCAGGTCACCTCTGCTGCCAGGCATTGGCTGCAGCAGTGTCAAACCAGATGTTGACAGCAGAGGACCCAGTCAAGGCAGCAGCCTCCAAAGGACCCAATGTGGGGATAAGGTAAGTATGCAGGTCTATCCAGGAGGGAGGGTTTGCCAAAAAAATCCCAAAGGTGGCCATCCCCTTTAAGGTGGCCCACAGGGCCCGGTGCAGGGGTGAGCAGCCCCTCCCCACTATATCAGCACACACTGCTCCCTGATACTACCTGGCCAGGCTGCTCTTCCCGGAGCCCGGCAGCCCCCGCAGCAGGTAGATGTGCCTGGTGAACCTGGAGGGCGGAGGAGCCGGGCTGTGGCGGGGCTGAGCCGGGGGTCTGTGCTGCTGCTGCTGCCGCCGGTGAGGTCGCCGCTCGTCCAGGCGCAGATTCCCAAAGGAGCTGATGAGCCGCTCTGCCATACTGCCCCGCTCCGTCCTGTGTCAGCGGCCGGGGAGGTAACGGGGCGGTCTCATAGCGGGAGGGGATCCGCGGTGTGAGGAGGACACAGCCTCGGCATCACCGCTGCTGGGAGCCCTGATGAAAGTACTTCTATGCGTTGCCCCCTCTTTAGGGGTAATAGTAGTGACCTGTATGTGGGCATAAGCCTTTGTGGGGCGTACCATCCTGCGAAGCAGGGGAGGAAAAACATAGCGATTACAGCTGCCATGCAAAAGTACAGGCAGTAGTTGTTTTGCTGCTTTCACTTCCTATAAGGCCTGAGCAGACAGAGCTGGAATCGGAGGAGACTCAGACACCTCATTATCACTGCTTTTTGTCAGCCCTACAAGGACACATGCTTTCACTGTTATTCGGCTACATTTACACAATGGGTCCGTAAAATATGGATGTGTGCAGTCCGGATTTATTTGCGGACCCCATTAACATGGGGGCTGCTCAGCAGAAGAGTCTGTGGCGCTCCTGTCCACTTCACAGCACATCAAGTACAGTGTCCTACATTGTGTAGTAGCTGTGCTTGGTACCCTAGCTCATGTTATATTAGAGCATGACATCACCACGGCTTCAAACACCTGATTGGTGGTGGTGCTGGGTCAGACCCTAACTGACCTATACTGAGGACAGGACGTCAATATTAAACTCCCAAAAAACCCCTTTAAGGTCTTCAAATCTCTACTTGCAGAACAGATCCTCTCTTTCACCACCAGATCCTTATTGGTTGCAATGGGGTACAGAAGCAATCCGGTGGATTTCCAGCAAAAAATGCCAGGTTTCAGCCAGATATAAACTGCTGCATGCAACGTCTTTCTTCCTGCCCAGCATTTTTGCGGGAAATCAGTCGGGTCACCGCTAGACCCCATTGTGGTCAATAGGGATCCGTTGGTGAAGTAAAGGATCTGGTCCCAGAACAGCCTGCCCGATCCACAAACGGAGATGTGAGGCCTAAATGGTGTCATTAGAAAGTACAATTTGTCCCACAAAAAAAATCAAGCCATTATATGGCTTAGGCCTCTTTCACACGAACGTTGTGTTTTGCGGTCCGCAAAAACAACGGATGGCATCCGTGTGCATTCTGTATTTTGTGGAACGGAACAGCTGGCCCCTAATAGAACAGTACTATTCTTGTCCGTAATACAGACAAGAATAGGACATGCTCTATTTTTTTTTGCGGGCTACGGAACGGAGCAACGGATTGTGCTGTCCGCATTTTTTGCGGCCCCATAGAAATGAATGGGTCAATCGGAGCCCGCAAAAACAGCAGGAATTGGACTCCTGGCACCTCTGCTGATCAGCTGCACCACGGCCACAAAGCCATAACTTATCGTCTCGATTTCTACACTGGCTACTCCAATATGTGGGCTCTGAGCTGCACATAAGTGTACACACTGGAGCAGTATCCCGTGCCCAGGCTGAATCTTCTTACCTGGCTGTCCTGACTAAGGATCTGGCGCCCCCTACTGGAAACGTTACAACTGCGGCTCTGTGTGTTATATAGCACAACCTGTAAACCCGGCGTTAGTATAGGCCATCTCTCTGTGGGGTCCCCATTAATCGACGTTTTCTGCCCATTTACTACCTGGAGCAATAACATCCCTACTACAATAGCCGTGCCCGATACTGCAGCTCAGCCAAGTGAACAGGGCAGATCTACAATCTATGGGGGGAATTTATCACACCCTGCACCCCAGAATTCTGGCTTCAAAAAAGGCACAAAATAAGAGTTTTGCAACTTTTTTTGTGGTCATGTGCACAAAAATTTTCCAAAGTTTTTTTTACATAACTCGCTCCAGTTTTTAAAAGTGGGTGTGGATGTTAATTCATTTCAGAACTTTTTAAAAATTGCAAACTCACTCGAGTAGATGGCTGGTGTACGGAAACTGGTTTAGCATTTGTAAACAGTGTTAGCTTTAGGCCTCATGCAGATATTTTTTTTTTTCCACATCCGATCCACAATTTACGCGGGTAAGATGCAGACCCATTCACTTCAATGGGGCCACAAAAAGGTGCAGACAGCACGCCGTGCACTGTCCACGTCCACGTGTCTGTTCAGTGGCCCTTGCAAAAAAAAAAATAGAGCATGTCCTATTCTTGTCCATTTTACGGACAATCATAGGATAGTTCTATTATGGACCGGATGTTCCATTCTGCAAAATGCAGAACACACACGGCCGGTATCTGTGCTTTGCGGATCCGCAATTTGGACAGGTCATCAGTATCTGATGGTGGGGAGGAGGGGGGGGGGCGATATACGGGACCCCAACCAATCAACTGTTTGAGAAGACACCAGCGCTCGCAGTAGTGCCACGGCCTTCTCTCAGCTTTTCCTAGGCTGGTGACGCCATGTTCATCAGTCACGTGACCTAGGCGCAACTTAGCCCCCATAGTACTGAATGTTGCCGAGCCAGTGAAAAGGGTAGAAACCCTTCTGTCCTGTGTGGGGGGCCTGGTTTGATCCTTGCTATGGGGCCCTTACTTCTCTATGTACGCCACTGGTCATCAATTAAAAAAATCCCGAAAAACCCCTGTGCGACATGTGATAAATTTGGCGCTGTGAGCTCCAACACAGGATCAAGCAAAGCAGACTTCAAATATCAGGCCAATTTTACACAAGTGTATTCAGTCCATGAGGTATTTCTGGGACTGGATGCTACTCCTGTGACACAACCTCACAGCACTGTAATGATTTATAATGCTGTGTGTTCCTGCCCAACCTCAGCTGTACTGAATTGTACTCATATAATGCCGTCAGTCCAGTTCAGTGCAGTTGGGCAGAAACATACAACATTATAAATCATTATAATGCCATGAGTCGGGCCCCTTTCAGATGAGCGAGTGTCAAGCTCTGGACTTGCAGCGCAGCTTCCTTCCTGAACTCCCGGCACTGCTGGGGTCGCATAGCATTATATTGATTTATGCTGCTATGTAACCCTTACAGTTCTGGAATGCATTGTATTAGGGTACTTTCACACTAGCGTTTTATAATTCCGGTATTGAGTTCCGTCATAGGGGCTCAATACCGGAATAAAATGATTCAGTTTTGTCCCCATTCATTGTCAATGGGGACAAAACTGAACTGAAGACAACGGAATGCTCCTGAAAGCATACTGCGGTTTTCTCTCCGGTCCAGGCATCCGCACCAAGACGGATCCGTCATGACCCCCGAATGAAAGTCAATGGGGACGGATCCGTTTGGTGTGACACAATGGTGAACGGATCCGTCCTCCATTGACTTTCAATGGAGTTCAGGACGGATCCGTCACCTGCACACATACACACATAGACATAAACATACACAGACATATACACTTACAAATACACATACATACTTACATGCTCCCAGCAGAGGGCGCTTTGGGGAATCGTCCTATGTGCGCGCCGTCCTGCTCCTTCTGCGCTGTGGAGACCTGCCGGGAGCATGTAAGTATGTATGTGTATTTGTATGTGTTTATGTCTGTGTGTATGTGTATGTACTGTGTGACAGGTGTGGGGCCGGAGCGCGATTCCGGCCCCACACGTCCCTGCGGCAGCACGGATCCGGCGGCACCCTTCACCTGCCGGATCCGTGCTGCCACTAATGTGAAAGAGGCCTAACACTGACATAATGTCAGTTTTATCCTATACATTCCAGACCTCTAAGGATTACATAGTATCATAAATCAGTATAATGCTATGTGACCCCAGCAGTGCCGGAAGCTCAGGACGGGAGCTGTGCTGCAAGTCTGGAGCGTGACACTCGCTCGTCTGAAACCAGCCTTGGTGTCACAGGAGCAGTGTTCAGTCCGAGAAATACTGTTGTCACGTGGAGCGTATTTCACAGGCTGAATACGCTCTTGTGAGACTGGCCTTACCCTTATGATAAATGTCTCCCTGAGTGTGCATAAGGCACTAGACTGCAGCATTAAAGGTTATATTTTATAACTACCGGATGGTTACATTAATAAAATCCTCTTTTCGTCTGTAGTTAGGTTTAGAGAAAAGAAAAGGGTGCAAATAATTTAATGTCTGTATATGACCATCCTGAAGTGGCATTTTTTATATTCTACGTGGAGAGCAGAGTCCAAAATTGGGTTGCAAACTGCTATACAGTGCAGCCGTGATGTACGGTACTTAAAGGGGGTTATCTAATAACAAAGACCTGCATAAGGCCTCTTTCACACTAGCTCTGGATTAGAGCTCATTCACTTGGCCTTCCATGCAATTTGCGGTCCCTGATGCACGGGCAACATCCGTGTGGCTGCCGCTATGGATCCAGACCCATTCAACTTGAACGTGTCCATGATCCGTCTGCACCACAAAAAACAGAACATATTCTTTTTTTTGCGGTGCAGAGGCACGGACAGAAACCCCACGAAAGTGCTCCTTAGTGCTTCTGTGGGGTTCCGGCATCCGTTCCGCACCACTCCTTCCGGATTGCGGACCCATTCAAGTGAATGTGGGGTGCACATGGCAGGTGCCTGCATATTGCTGACCTACTGTTTGCGGGCTGCAATATGAGCCCTTATGAACGGATTCCAGATGGTATACCATCAGTATTGTCCTCAGGATTTACTATATATGGGTATACTTTCCTCCCTGCATTTTTGATGCACTCCTATAGAGTGTAATGGGCGTATTTGGAAATAAATAGGAACAAAACTCGGACATGCTGCAGATTTCAAATACTCACACACATGTGAATAGCAGAGGATTCTGGTATGTAACATCTGGATTGCAAATACAGTTTGTGAAAGAGGCCTAAATGTTTAAAAAAAGTTATAGAACTTGCCATCATATTTCAGTGATCCGTGGTGCCCTAATCTTCAGACATCCCCTCTGGTGCCAGCAGCTCCGCGTCCTGCTTGTGACCAACTAAGGTCAGCATTTGTTGTATGGACACGGGACCAGTACTGTGGGTCAAGTGGCTGGTGGCTCATTCCGATAGCATAGCCAGTGCATAGAAATAAAAAGCCATTCAACCAGCCCCTTCACACATGGTCACGAGGCCAGCATTGAGTAAATTTGCACCATATCCACCTACTCTAGTTAACAAATATAGCCATCTTCTTTGCGGGATCTTCTCACTTTCCAAATTTGGCAAGTGATGAGTAAAGTCTCCACTTGTGATACTTTTATCCACCCAGATTTTACCAACACCTGGCATAAACTGCTTAAAGAAGAACTCCCGCAAAAATTTGTTTTCTCTGACCTGTTAGAAACATGCATGATATAATCTGTAGTGAATGTCATTTTTTTTATCAGAGGCTGAAATTGAGAGTTTCCACTCTCTTCTTATTGTAGCTGGGTCATGTGACCAACTCCCTGACCTCCAACTGACCCAGGACAGGAAGCCAGTCACTTCTCTATTCATTCCTATGAGACTGAAAGTGAGGCTCCCACAGGAATGCATAGAGACTTCCGGTCCACACATAAGGTGCTGTGTGAGTTGGTGGGTCTAATTCCTAGTCACATGACACAGATAAGAAACTTCAGGATGATATAACTCTGGTAAGAAAATGACATTCACTACAGATTACATCATGTACATTTCTAGCAGGACATGGAATAAAATTTTTGCGGGAGTTCTTCTTTAATAAATGTGGGCCTATGATCTGAATTCTCATGAGGGCAATTATAGGGTATGTCCCAGACATTTCGAAATCTCGAAGAGAGAGGATGTGATGAAATAACAGAAGTATTACTCATCTAGAAAAAAACCCTGATGCTCCCAGTGGTCTCTGCTGGGGTGCAGCCATGCGGTCAGGTTTCTTGATGCAGTTTTGGAGGCCAAATTAATTAAAAAAAGAAGAGAAGTCGTATCTGTCCTTTATAATTTCTCTTCTTTTATGATCCACTCCTGATTTTGGCTTCATCAGAAAACTGACCGTGTGGTCATCAGCCTTGCTGTCCTGCAGTTATGATATTGTGACCACTGCAGCCAGTTCATGGACAGCAATTGGCTGCAACAATCATATGCAGGTGGTCACAAAATCGGCAGGACGGTAACAGACCAGTGGGTGCACCAGAGGGGTTTCCAGGTGAGTAATACTTGTAATGGGTGTTATTTATCACATCGCTTTTGTTCTCAGAGATATTTAACCGTCCTGAACAAACCCTTTAATATGACAAAGTGAAGTAAATGTCTGTAAAGAAGGCTCTACGTTTATTTCCAGCACAGGAGACAGAAGCTATGTCGTATACTGATAGACTTTATTATCAGACTTTACTTTGCTGGAAGAAGCTTGTATTTTGCCTGTAAATAAAAACAGAAAAAAGGTTTATACCATACCATAGAAAATATATTTTATTGCCATTAAAGTGGTTTTCTAATGATCACATCACATTTCAGACAGTAACACATGGGCCAAAAGTAGGGGTTGTCTCACTTCAGTAAGTGGCATTTATCATGTAGACAAAGTGGATACAAGGCAGTTACTAATGTATTGTCATTATCCATATTGCTTCCTTTGCTGGCTGGCTTAATTTTTCTATCACATTATACACTGCTCGTTTCCATGGTTACGACCACTCTGTAATCCATCAGCGGTGGTTGTGCTTGCACACTATAGGAAAAAGCATCAGCCTATGCGCACTCCCATAGTACTGGCCCCCAGAGAATCCAGCACTTTTTCCTATAGTGTGCAAGCACGACCACCGCTGATGGATTACAGGGTGGTCATAACCCCTGGATGCGAGCAGTGTATAATGTGATGGAAAAATGCATCAAGCCAGCAAAGGAAGCAATATGGACAATCACAATACATTAGTAAGTGCCTTGTATTAACTTTCTGTACATAATAAAGATAATTTGCTGAAAAGAGACAACCCCTTTAAGATTTACTTCAGATATGTCAAAGGGTTTTTCCAGATTTTTGAACTGGTGACTAGAGATGAGCGAGCAGGCTCGGGAGCAATTTTCGAGTAGTAGCGTACGCATTTTATAATCTTTACGCTGATGCATACGCATCTTCTAATCTGTACACTAATGCGTACAAATTACAACATGCGTACGCATTAGCGTACAGATTAGAAGATGCGTATGCATCAGCGTACAGATTATAAAATGCGTACGCTACTACTCGAAAATTGCTCCCGAGCATGCTCGCTTATCTCTACTGGTGACCTATCCTCAGACACTCAGGAACCCCGCTGATCAGCTGTTTGAGACGGCAGTAGTGTGGCGGCCTTCTCTCAGTTTCTCCAAGGCCTTGTGATGTCATGTTCATCAGTCACATGGCCTAGGTACAGCTCAGCTCCACTGAAATGAATTTGGCTGAGCGCTATATCAAGCACAGCCGCTATACAATGTAGGGTGCCGTGCTTGGTTAGCATGGAGAAGGCCGCAGCGCTACCGCAAGCGTCGATGCCTTCTCAAACAGCTATTCAGCAGGGGTCCCAGGTGTACCCCACCGATCAGATACTGATGGCCATACCTATATGGAG